>JAIPMN010006553.1:0-22097 GCA_020650975.1 Apostichopus californicus
TTCAAATTTCTGTGGGACTCCAGAGAATGCTAGTACTGTACAAAGCCTAGAATCTGATCTTCTCAATAACTGAGTAAATGCTAGTCATGTAATGTACAATATTGTAAGTATATCATATGTTGTGTTTAGTGATATTCTGCCTTTTCACAGTAAAAAAAACTTGTTGATAGTTTGGTTTATTATACCATGTTAGTGAAATCAGAAATTCAATAAAACACTACAGAAGTATCCTCAGGCTCCATCATATTTCCTACAGTATAATACAACAACATAGTTCCTTGCAGGATTGTAATACGAATACATACAATAGAAGGATATTGTAATTCAGGATTGTAATACGAATGCATACAATAGTAGGATATTGTAATCCAGCATAGTTCCTTGCAGGATTGTAATACAAATGCATACAGTAGAAGGATATTGTAATCCAGCATAGTTCCTTGCAGGATTGTAATACGAATGCATACAATAGTAGGATATTGTAATCCAGCATAGTTCCTTGCAGGATTGTAATACGAATACATACAATAGTAGGATATTGTAATCCAGCATAGTTCCTTGCAGGATTGTAATACGAATACATACAATAGAAGGATATTGTAATCCAGCATAGTTCCTATCAGGATTGTAATACGAATGCATACAATAGTAGGATATTGTAATCCAGCATAGTTCCTTGCAGGATTGTAATACAAATGCATACAGTAGAAGGATATTGTAATCCAGCATACTGTAGTTCCTTTCAGGATTGTAATACAAATGCATACAAGAGAAGGATATGGTAATCCAGCATAGTTCCTCACAAGACTGTAATACAAATGCATACAATAGAAGGATATTGTAATCCAGCATAGTTCCTATCAGGATTGTAATACGAATGCATACAATAGTAGGATATTGTAATCCAGCATAGTTCCTTGCAGGACTGTAATACAAATGCATACAATAGAAGGATATTGTAATCCAGCATAGTACCTTGCAGGATTGTAATATGAATGCCTACAACAGAAGGATATTATAATCCAGTATATCTCAACATTGTCTTTTCCAGCAGAGGTCACAGCATGCAGGTGTTTGTTTATTGATAAACGATATGCTGATGAAGTCTGAAAACATCACTCTTCATGCCCCAGGCTGTTATTTACTCATTAGGATGTAAATGTAATTAGATAGCTGACACATTAATAGATACTAATGAGAAGTTGTGTTGTGATGATTACTCTATGAATATTTCTGGTATCGATGTCGCCAATCTCTCGTCACTTACAGGGATATCCACACCATCTCGCACCAGCTGGGAAGATGAAGATGAAAGTCTTTCACGGAGGTCTACCTGGGACTCTCCATCTCCAGCTAGATCTAGAAGAGATGGAGATGATAGCATCCGTTCATTTAGAAGAGAACCTAGCAGTTCCAGATCAGAGAGGTCTGGCCGTCACAGGTGGGTAGCATTCACAGGGTCGTTTGTTTAGTAATTTACATAAGTTCATCATGTGTGTTTGATGCTGTCCTCATAAATAAGATCAATTATAATAATAATAATAATAATAATGATAATAATAATAATATATAATTATTGGATATAAGAGCAATGTTTAGATGCACTTAACACCAGATTGTGCATTGCACAGGTATACTATCAACAATGAGTGATTGTGCCAATATTCCTGTCAAGTATTTGTCTTCAAAGGAAACAAAAGCGACATCCCTTTCACCCTCAACCTGAGCTGTAACAAAAATTTTATTAACAGTTCAAAGTATTAAATCAAAAACAACCCCAAAACTCCTAAACAGTTTTGTAGCATAGGGTAAATTGCAGTAGCTACTTATGGTAAACCTAACATTGTAACCTGGTACATTATGCTGTACAGGATGCAGTTACCCAAAGACCAGGGTAGGCTGAAAAACTGTAGCTACAGTAGCATGCTCTGCATGGAGTTATGCTACTGTAGGTTAATCAGTCACTAATGTCAAGTTACACACTAACAGGAAGATGTTGGGAGCCGTTGTGCCTGATTGGAACTGTTACTATGAAAGATGTACTATTGTAGTCTCACATCATGCTGCCTATGCACAATGTGCAAAGGTTCTGATCAAAGGTGATAGACAGTCACAATAAAAAACAAAGGCCCTTCTCTGAGACTGATAAATACTGTACAGGCACCCTGTCCTATGAAGACAAATGTCCTTTTGTTTTTCAGGAATATGACTGTATGGCAATTCTTAATGTAGGAACAGGTCAGATTGCAAGAGCCATTGCTTGTGTACAATTCTGTAATGAACATTGACATAATACTGTCAGGTAGATTCCTCCCGTCCTGGGTATGACGTTAAACTGCATCCAGGCAGAGTGGGGAGGCTGTGTGTGGGGTTAGTCAGTCCCAGGCTAACGTCTTATAAAAAGCACACAAGAAGCCATTATTACCTACAATGCGACTGGCGGGTCGGTCGGCGCCATAAAACCGAGCGGGCCCATGGGTTGGGTTTGGGAGCAGTCTGCATGGCAGAATTGGCGTTGTTGTTCTAAGGTTTCTACGGTATTAAAGGCATGCAGCAGCACCAGCAGTAGGTGTACGTGTAGTAAAGGGCGGTTGTACATGATAGTATGTTCCGGCCAGCTGCATCCGTAGCGGAGTGACGTCCCAGCCGATTATTAGTCTATAATTCTCTTGTATACACAAGAGAATGCCGGCGGTTCTTTGAGGACTGGCAAAACAGCAGCAGCAGCAGCAGATTCCTCCTGATGTGCAATTTTTCGTCTTGTTTGCCTCTGAGAACCCTAGTGGGGTCTGAGAAATTAAAACTATTACAGTGGTTTTGAACTCTGAAGAATGTAGTATAATAACTATGGTTAAACAGTATGGTAACAAGATAACCACTGTTGTCTATCTTGTTTGGTATTATTCAAGCATATTTTCATATGACTGTTCTAAGGATCAATTGTCAATGATAGCGTGTCAAAATATTTTTCTTTAATTTTTAATATAGCAAAAGCAAAAGAGTCGATGACACTCCAGCCTTTACTCCAAGTCACAAGTTTAACAGTTGGGCAAAGGACAGACGGAAGACTGGAGGTACACCACAAGTCTCCGGTAAGAGAAACATCATTTCTATATTAGGCTCAAGTAATTACAAGTAATTACCATATAGCTTAATCGGGTAAGAACAACATCAATTCTATATTAGGCTCAAGTAATAACAAGATTAACATATAGCTTTAATATTAATCCAGAGATTTGACCTGCAAGTAAGATTATGCCCAGGGTGCTCTCTATCTTCTGCACATATTCAAAATGTGAAACTGATGTTACTGTAGACACCATATTTACACATGTAATGAAGTATTAGAGAGCATTTACAGACATAACACTCAAGATTATGTTGCGATGAATTACAACTGTTGAAATGTAGTAGATATTAAAATATGTAAATCTTGTAATCATTAGTGCATAATTTGCCAGCAATTATTCACAATTCTACATTGCTGCGAGGCTGCACGGATAGACCGACCAGCCAATGATATGCTATAGTGGCAGATTGTAACATGATGCCCTTTAGCTGTAATACTGATGGTGACTTGTTAGCATGGCATCCACAATTAACCTCCAGTAAATATTGACACCCAATAGGGTATAAATGCAAAGAGAGGAATGGTATGAACTAGATTAAGAAATGGCAGAACCTGTTTCCTGTGGACATTGCATTACTCTATGGATGCCACGGTCTGATTGAACAGTCTTTGTTGACTGGAATAAAGTTACTGATCGAATTGTCTGATGTTTATACAAGCTTGTTTAATTAGCACCATGAAGGTAATGAATCTTGGCATATAGATAATTATTTTATCATATAAATATATTATACACTCATAATTGGAATCGACTACATTGATTGGAAGCTGAATCTATAAATTGCAACCCAATGCTGTAAGGTCTGAAACATAAAATTATTCATAATTGTAGTCAAGTGTCATAACTGGCTTCTGATGTAAGAAATATTATACTGTTTATGTTCAGGTGTGTTGATGAGAAATGTGTGTTATTAATAGCTAGCACTGTTTCTTTCCTCCCCCTAAGTTATCAAAAGCCATCTTGTATGGATACAAGTCAGTGACCGATGTTGAATATATTATAAAATTTAAACTTCCCCAAAGTTAGAGCGTGATGGAATTTTACCACTCTTGCAGGTTTATTTCCCGTTATTATTAACGTACATAATTTATTGATCTGCATTGATTAATCTCTGTATTGATGATGATGAATCTTCAAATGCTTGCAGTTTCCAAAATGTAAATTGTTTCCTATCCATGAAACAGTAATAATGCCTCACTGCTACATTCCCGTGGGACCTGAGGCCATGTGTAATTACCAATAAGCCAGATAAATGAGGTTCCATTCAGATTCACTTCTCAGTGCTGCTGTATCTACAAAAAAAGTCAAAGAAACTGGGTCATGGATGTTTTTATTTACATTATAGAACTTAAAGATGGATTCTCGATTTTGATTTTTGATATATTTTTTCTATTAATATTAACATCTTCTGACAACCCAATTTCCATGTCTCACTCAGATACTAGTGAACTGTTCAGCTTGTGAGAATTTTGCCATGAACCAGGCTTTTTGAATATGAAAATTATGAACAAGATTAAATAGAGAAAGTTTAATTAAATGGAATGCACTGTATGAACTCTCTAATCAGTGTGCGCTAAAACTATGTAAGGGAAAAAACAGGAAGAAAAGCAAGCTTCGTAGCAAAAACTTCAGATTTAATATTCTGCAAAATTCTCTGTCTGAAATATGATCCAGTTGACCTGTTGTGTTGAAATTTGCTACCGTGTTCAGCCAATTTCTTGTGTCCAGAGATTGGTACCTGGGGGACTGGCTGTTGAAAGTCGTGAAGTAGCCCGGAGCCACTATTTCTTTTATTTTCAACACTTTCATATGGTGGTTTTAATAAAGATTCCGTCCATCTTTCAGGACCTTGGTTGATTAATTTTTATCTGAAGTATGACCAGATTATGAATAGTTCAGTTCAGTATTTATTGTCGTGATTGTAGTGTGATTACAGCAGGGTAACAAAGCACAGTCATAAAATTACATTACATTTTGAACTTTAAGGTGACTTTAAGTCTCAATTATACAGTGAGGTGTACAGAAGGTCAGCATTCTTTATCTCAGATACATGTATGTAACTTGTGAAATGTTAGCAGTTTTTGTTACAACTGGATAATAGTATCAGCTCTTCAGTCTAGGCCAAAAAGTGGGCAGCAAAATTTTATGGTGGGTTTTGGGATTTTCCCAACATTGGTAATTTGTCTACAGTTTTCAAAGCTTGCCAGCCTAGAGTGATAGATTTATATTGTGCTTAAGCTTTTCAAGTCCATAGACCAAGCTAGCCTTCATTCATCCTACTAAGATTGATTCGGAGGGGTGGGAATCTGGTGGGTTCATAGACCAAGCTAGCCAATATTCATCATACTAACATTGATTCCGAGAGGTGGGAATCTGGTGGGTTCATAGACCAAGCTAGCCAATATTCATCCTACTAACATTGATTCCGAGAGGTGGGATCTGGTGGGGTCATAGACCAAGCTAGCCTTCATTCATCCTAATAAGATTGATTCCGAGGGTGGGGATCTGGTGGGTTCATAGACCAAGCTAGCCTTCATTCATCCTACTAAGATTGATTCCGAGGGGTGGGAATCAGGTGGGTTCATAGACCTAGCTAGCCTTCATTCATCCTACTAAGATTGATTCCGAGGGGTGGGGATCTGGTGGGTTCATAGACCAAGCTAGCCTTCATTCATCCTACTAAGATTGATTCCGAGGGGTGGGAATCTGGTGGGTTCATAGACCAAGCTAGCCTTCATTCATCCTACTAACATTGATTCTGAGGGGTGGGGATCTGGTGAGTCAAAGCTCAGTTGTCATGGATGGTAATGGGTGCTAGGCTTAAAAGTTTGCAGAATGCTGGTCCAGAACAAGATGCTAATCTGCATTTTACAAACTCTTATACAAACTCTACGTTAAAGTTATTTTAGCTTCTTGTAAACCTCAGGGCACATGGATAAAATGCCGAGACTCTTGTAATGCATTGTAAACAGTTTACTTGAGATCAAAATGCTTTCTATTAAACTTTATGTTATTTGGAGAAGCTGACATAATTGAACCATGCCAAACTTAAGTAGTCACTTTGAATGTTAAGCCTCCCTTTTTCAAAGTGTAACTCCTCACAACCTAAAGTGTTATTGCAAATTGGCCCTGTAACCTGATATCACAACATATCATATTTAATTGTGTGCCTAAACTCGTTAGCTAACTATTAGGAATACAGAATGAAATTTCGTTTTCAAGTATTGCTACAAAGTACCAAGAAAGTATTTACAGCCTTACAGGTACTGTTTAGTGCAGTCATTAACCAAGGTTTGATGAAGGAGATTCGTGAAACCACAATTGATATTTACTAATATTATTTTTAATAACAATGTTTAATATCTCTTACAAATTCTATTGAACTACTGTATGTCAAAAACTTATCATTGTCTCAGGAGGAAATACAGCCCAACGATTTGGTTCTGACTCTGATAGACGAGAGTGGGAAGCTGAACAGAAGGTATTTCAATTTGGTTTTCCAGTCCTTCAGATTTTCAAGTGAATGTTTTGAAGGGAAGGGACAGGGGGGGGGGTGGGGTGATGATGGTTGTTGAAAGGTGGTTGTGTTTAGTGAAGGTTGGTGACTTAAAAATTACATCCCCATTGTATGTGGAACTTTCAAGACAATCATTCTCATAACCTATCAGAGTTGTATATTTTCAACCAATGACCAGAATGATTAATTACTGTTTTGCATCTAAAAGACATAATCTTTCAGTTTGAGGGTATTTTGAGATTAATTTGGTGATATTCTGTTCTTTTATGTAAAGCTATTAGTGCTTTTATTGTCAACCAGTCTGACCATTATGTTACAATGTACACATATTAAAGACAATTTGGGAACTATGCCATGTATCTTTTTTCCTGGAAGGCAATCTTAAGGGAATTGAGACACTAACATATTTCATGGGTGTACCCTCAACCACAGTATGGAACATGGGTGCACCATCAATTACTTCAGTACGGAACATGGGTACATCCTCAATCCACTTCAATGAACATGGGTACATCCTCAGTCCACGTCCAGATCATTGGTGCACCCTCAAATTCACTTCAAGGATCATGGGTGCACCCTCAATCCACTTCAGTATGGTTCGTGCACCCTCAATCCTCTTCAGTATGGAACATGGGTGCACCATCAATTACTTCAGTACGGAACATGGGTACATCCTCAATCCACTTCAATGAACATCGGTACATCCTCAGTCCACGTCCAGATCATTGGTGCACCATCAATTACTTCAGTACGGAACATGGGTACATCCTCGAGCAATCCACTCCAGTATGGTTCATGGGTGCCCCCCAATCCACTTCAGTGTTGATCATGGGTGCACCCTCAATCCTCTTCAGTATGGAACATGGGTGCACCCTCAATCCACTTCAGTATGGATCATGGTGCACCCTCAATTTCACTTCACAGATCATGGGTGCACCCTCAATCCACTTCAGTATGAAACATGGGTGCACCCTCAATCCACTTTAGTATGGATCATGGGTGCACCCTCAAATTCACTTCACAGATCATGGGCGCACCCTCAATCCACTTCAGTATGGAACATGGGTGCACCCTCAATCCACTTCAGTATGGAACATGGGTGCACCCTCAATCCATATCATGGAACATGGGTGCACCCTCAATCCACAGACCCAAGACAAGTTGCACACTCCATGTTTAAATCTCTACATAAGAATGATTTCTTTTGTTTTCAGCGACTAGACAGACAATGGTATGGTTCAGATGAGGGTTATGATGAGAAAAACAATCCGTTCGCATCAATTCCTGAAGAATACACTTTGAAGAAAGAGGAAGAGATGCAGAAGAAAGCTGTCAAGAGGATGTCTGCCCAACAAAGGCAGATCAATAAGGTATCATCAATAAAGTATCATCAATTAGGTATCATCAATAATAAACTTATAGTATTTGTAGTTAAGAAAAGAAGTGACCATTCTCTGTTTCAAATATCCATGGTTATTGCTATGCCCAGCAGTAACTCTGCAGATCATATTAAAGATTGATTTATCTTGATATGGATTTTCACCTATCAATTGATTAAATTGCTCCATACTATTCAGGTGCTAATTTATCTTTCGGTCATGTAATTGGCAAATGCATTTTAAGATAATCAGTTCAAGGGCTTGTGTTTTTTGATGTGTTCCATTTTCACCTCAACAAGGTGCATGAATATAACTGGTAACAATATAAAACTTCATTTCACTAACAATCATTTATTTTGTTGAACTTTAGGATAATGACAAGTGGGAGACCAACAGAATGCTTACCAGTGGTGTTGTGCAGAAAGTGGATTATGATGAAGACTTTGGGGATGAGACCGTCCGCAAAGTTCATTTGCTTGTTCATAACATCGTGCCACCATTCCTAGATGGCAGAATTGTATTTACTAAGCAACCAGAGCCTGTGATTCCTGTCAAGGTATGTTTCGAAATCAGCTTAATGTTATTTACAACGAATTTAATTTATTTACAAAAAATTTTAATTTTTTTTGAACCAACACTAAAAAGTTTAAAGATATAAACTTGTGTCCTCCACCTGCATGTTTTGGAATACACCACAAACCCAGTTTGAAGCAAAGTCAGTAATTGTAATATAATGTTGATGTTATGCGCTCGTAGTCAACACATTCTCTCGAGTCATGTCTTAAGATATGCTTTAACATTGTTATGACTTTGGATTATATTAGAAAATTGTGTAATCTGCTCATGGTGAGTTAGCTTTACAAAATGGTACAAAAAGAATACCGTATCACACATTGAAGTTAGTGCAATGTGTTTGTCATGGCAAAATGTTAAAATTAGTCGGGCAAACAGTAAATAGCATAAACTTCTACAAAGTGTAGTCTTTTGTAAGTTCACTTGACACATTTTGATATTCATCACTGACATCGACTGCGTACTTTCCTTTAATTCCAGGACTCAACGTCTGACATGGCTCAGGTATCTCGAAAGGGTTGCGCAGTGGTCCGTAAACATAGAGAACAGAGGGAGCGCAAGAAAGCTCAACATAAGGACTGGGAACTGGCTGGAACAAAACTTGGAAATTTAATGGGGATTAAAAAAGAGGATGAGAAGGTAAGTCTCAATTCAATTTTAGTTAAAGACTTCACTGTAAAAACTTGTACTATCTGTGTGATTGCATCATCATTTATTTGAGAGGGGGTGGGGCTACAGTGATTGAATCAATATTGTTCAAATTTGTGCATAGACATATATATGCAATCAAATACAAACATATGTGTGTCTTCACAGAAATACTTGAGCAACATTTAGTAGTCAAACTTGCTCAGCAGACAAAATTGATAAAGAGATTGAAAACCTGTTGTTATATTGCGGAAATTGTTTGTGAGATGAACTTTTCTTTGTACTTCGTTAGTGGATGGATCCTTCCAATTTAAGAAGACTTTGCTGTTTATTTGCAATGATGACTGCTTGCTTGTCACAAATGTCTCACAAATGCTTGTAAATACAAAGATTAATGATTTTAAATGCACGTAATTCGTATGTGCTTTGAGTAAATTGTTTGACGGGTGACATATTGCTTTCTAAACATTAGTCCATCTCTGCAATTGTTTGAAGGAGAAAGAAGAAGTTAACTACAAGTCTCAGCAGCAGTTTGCCGACCACATGAAAGAAAAGAATGAGGCATCCAGTGAATTTGCCAAGAAGAAATCATTACGTGAACAGAGAGAATATTTGCCAGTATTTGCTGTCAGACAAGAGTTGTTGAATATCATTCGTGATAACAGTGTAGTAATCATTGTTGGAGAGACTGGGTCTGGTAAGACCACACAGCTGACCCAGGTAAGAGTAAACTCTAGGGCTGGTGTACTTTAGTTTGGCAGAGGTCTGATAAAGAGAATTGGTCTAGGATAGATGACACATCTCTGGAAAGAGATGGATACATTGTCTCAATATTAATAGAACCTTGGACATTTTACTACAATTTTACTACTTTTGGTCCAGGATATATGACACATCTCTGACAAGAGATGTCTACATTGTCCCAGTATTAATAGAGCCTTGGACATTTTACTACAATGGTAGCAGTTTTACCAATCTAGCCTATTGCTATCATTCCATGTGATGAAACTAAATTATCTCCAGCCAAGATTGCTGTTTAATGAGACGTTAATTATAATTTCATTTAATTCTGGCAGGTATGTAATGTTGGTAGTAATCACATCAAAGTCCTGGAAGCAAAACTAATATCTACAGTATATGAAACAAATTTATCAACAAATTGAAATTTACATACGCATTTGAAAATGATGACTGCCTTTCATAAAGATGTCTCACTATATTGAACCAAACTTACTTGTGCTCCTCAAGGTTTTAGTTTTCCTTTTTCATTGAAAAAGGCATAATATGATAAGCAGTTAAATGACAATAATGGCCTCAGCCCTGAATCTTATATCCAAAGTAAGCTAGGCTAGGTGCCTCTACAGTCAAAGTGTGATAGGTCTTTGGCTTTATGTTCATGTCTATTTTGATATAACAAGAGTTTTGAAGAAATAGTTACTATTGAAGGGTATTTGATGGCTTGAGAAATTAACCTGCAATAGCAAACAGCAGTTGCATTTCAATGGGAGTATCTAACAGTCAGTGGGCATTCTGCAAAATGCTGCTGTATCAACAATCACTTATTACAAAACTATTTACCATTTCAACTTCCATTTAGTCCTTGTAGTATGTATTAAAGTATGTTTTCTTTTTCATCTCTTGCAGTACTTACATGAGGATGGGTATACTAAGTATGGTTTAGTTGGCTGCACACAACCAAGGAGGGTGGCTGCCATGTCTGTTGCCAAGCGTGTCAGTGAAGAAATGAATGTTACACTCGGAGAGGAAGTTGGCTATGCCATACGATTTGAAGATGTTACCTGTGAGGTAAACAGAATCAGGGATTGAAGTAATCATTCAGGATCCAATATATCTAGAAGCAAAGAATGAAAGATAAAACATTTCAGTATGATGTGGTACTGGATGTCTGTTACTTTATTGCACTTTCTAAACTTGCTACGAAGTTTAACAAAGTTCTTTTCCTTTTGAGTATTTCAATATGGAATTTATTATTGTCTGTATGTTTCTTTGGTGGTTCTAGTGAAACTGAGTGGAGCTGACTGTCACTGTACCAGTCAATGCTAGCACTACTTGGCAAATGTGTTAAATGCATTCTTCATTCTTAATCAAGTAAAGTTTTCGCAATTATTGTTTGTCCAAACAGTCTGTCCCATTATTCCCCCCTCGAAATCTTTTCTTTTTCGAATATAATATGGATTTTTCCTGGTTGAAAATCCCATATTTCTTCAAACCCATGACCCCCCAGATTCTAGGTTACATAGATTCACTCCATGCTTTAAATTTCTGCTTACAGAAAACTGTGGTGAAGTACATGACTGATGGTATATTGCTGCGTGAGTCATTGAGAGAGCCAGATTTGGATAACTACAGTGCAGTGATCATGGACGAAGCTCATGAAAGATCTCTGAATACTGATGTGTTGTTTGGTTTACTCCGAGATGTAAGTAATCTTTATATGTTTTATGTCCTGTTTATTCCTTGCTTCCCTAGTTAGTCTCAATTTTACTAATTTTTTAAAAAATTAAGAAAGAAAAATTGTACATATTTGAGTTAACAGTCTGACTATTATAAACTTCTATGGAAACATCCAAGAATCTGTTTGTCATCTTGTAGGATATGTAAACGTTCTGTAATTTACTCTGAATTTTACAACCATTGCAGGTGATATCCAGGAGGCAAGACCTAAAGCTGATTGTGACCTCTGCAACAATGGATTCAGACAAGTTTGCAAAGTTTTTTGGGAATGTTCCTGTGTTCAATGTGAGTTGTTTTTACACTACGGTTTTATACGTGAAGTAATTCAGAATGTTAGTCCAGATTTGTAGCCCACTCTCCTGAATTATTGTATGCCATATCTTATCTTTAAAAATTATGAATATGACAATCTTTTCCGGGTATTTTCAAATGTAAACATGTTAAAGGTGTTTGATTCACACAGTGTGTATCTCTGCCTCTATAAAGGTGAATAGTGCTTAGTGTGGTATTTGCAACCCTTCTAGCAAATGAGCAACATAAAATGACATTTAAAATCAGTTTCCATTCTTAAGCTTAATGTTATGCTTTATTCTATTTTCAGATACCGGGCAGAACATTTCCCGTTGACGTTATGTTCTCAAAGAATGTATGTGAAGACTATGTCGATGCGGCCATTAAGCAGTCAGTTCAGATTCATCTGCAGGGTGCCCCTGGTGATATCTTGGTGTTCATGCCTGGTCAAGAGGACATTGAGGTCACATGTGACCTCATAGGTGGTAGGTCATGAACAACAACCAAGGATATGTTGTTTGAATTTCTGTTGTATGATTAATGTTAAACTTTCTATTGATTCTACAGCTGTAACTATTATTTTTTTATGATCATGGTTCCTTATATAGCGCAAATACTATAAAATATATATATTCATATGCGCTTTACATGATGAAGAATAAAACAATAATAAGAAAGAATTATAAAAAACAAATCAAGTTAAATTAAGTTAATAAAAATAGTGGATAAAAGAATATAATAATTACATGATAAACAGTAAAACAAATATATAGTAAGAAAACAATTTACGAATCAGAAATCAAGTGAATATAAAATATAGCAAATAAGAAAATATGATATTAAATAGAAAAAAAAATAAAAAAAAAATAAAAAAATAAAATAAAAATAAATAAATAAATAAATAATAAATAAATTTAAAAAATAAATAAATAAAAAAACAACAACCAAGTATTTGTTGTTTGAATTTCTGTTGTTTGATTCATGTTAACTTTCTATTTATTCTACAACAGTAACTACCAAGATTCATACTCTCTATGTTCATGGATCAACACCAATTTGTTTTCTAATCTCTTTCCTTCTATTATTTAATGTAGAGAGACTTGGCGAGTTGGAGAATGCACCACAGCTAGCCATCTTACCCATCTACTCTCAGCTGCCTTCTGACCTACAGGCCAAAATCTTCCAGAAGGCACCGGATGGTGTCAGGAAGTGTATTGTTGCCACAAATATAGCAGAAACATCACTCACAGGTTCGTTAATGTGGTTTCGAAATCATGATGCTAGAAAGTTAAGTGAATCCAGTTCATCTAGTGCTGCTTAGTTAAGTTTTTTGGTGATGGTTGGAAGGTGGCAGTAGGTAAGGGAGGGGAGGGGTGGGGGACAGGGCTATGTAGACAGTAAAGAACAGATCAGGGAGGGGAGACAGGGTAAGGTATACAGAAAGAATAGAGAGAGGAAAATAACGATTAGTTATCTGCTGTGAAAGAGAAATAATAAATGGTAGTTGGGGTTTTATGTGGAATTAAGTAATTAAGTGTTAAGTTTATAGCTTACCAAACCATTGATTGTGTTATACAAACGTCTTTGGGAGCAGTTTTGTAACCTATTATTTTGAGAAAGTGGGTCTTCATAGATGATTATCTAAGAACAAAGGAAAACAATTTTCAACTGGTGATACTAATACACAAATGTGTGTCTCACTGGCCATGCTTGTTAACTGTGTCTATGTAAATAATTCACAAACTCATTCACCAGGTGGTCTTGTGTTTGTAGCCGTTCTTCACAATTACACCTTTTTTTTTAAATCAGTGTTATTCCATCTTGCATACTTTGCTCCTGAACGAAATATTGGTTATATCTTCAGCTCTTATATTGATTGTTTCATCTTTTGTTGCTTAACCGTTTCCTTAGTTGATGGTATCATGTTTGTGGTGGATGCTGGATACTGTAAGTTGAAGGTTTACAATCCCAGGATCGGTATGGATGCTCTCCAGGTTTATCCTATTAGCCAGGCCAATGCAAGGCAAAGGTCAGGAAGAGCAGGCAGGACAGGACCAGGGTAAGCTTACTGCTAGTCAATTCTGCTAGTGATTCGGGAACACCATGATTCGTTGGTGGTCTATTGTATAAATGTATTGACAAGTGTCAAGCATGACTTATGCCATAGTTCATGAAATAAGGAAACTTTTAATGCTAGTTTTGCTTCAGCATATATTTATTCTGGTTTTCAAAATATGCTTAACATCTGGAAGGCTCCTTTAAGCCTAAATTGTTGATGATAATGTCAGATCCTCAGTGCAGGCCTTAATGTGCATTCACTCTAATAACTTGACCAAAAGATGTTCTTTCTACTTATTTTGAACTACTGATCATTAATGGTTAACATTCAACACTATTTGTCTTTGATATATTTGTAATACAATGTACACATATGATTTCAGGTAGTAAATGTTAACATATGGAGCCTTGTGTGTTGCATCTCAGGAACTGACCTAAATGGTCTCTGTGTTAGACTAAGCAGTCCAGCCATTGTTATTATAGAGCCTCACATGTTAAAGGGTCATTTCTCAAAACTTGACATTTTATTGTATAGACTTAAACCTGAACTGATAGTAGTGTTTTTAACGGTCTATAACATATCATTGTGTGTTTGTGTGTTGCTCCAGAGACTCAAATGAAACATTAAAAGTCATTTCTTTGTTTTATTGCAGTCAATGTTACCGGTTATATACTGAGAGTTCATACAAGAGAGAACTATTATCAACTACTGTTCCAGAGATACAAAGGACAAACTTAGCTAATGTTGTTCTACTACTGAAGTCACTTGGAGTGGAAGATCTTTTACAGTTCCATTTTATGGATCCACCACCTCAGGTACCATATCCACCATTTTGAATAAAAGATTAACCATTACAGCTAGAAAGAGACTGCAGACCCTAGCAAATATTAGTTGTTTTTTAAAAAAAATATATGGTGAAGGTTAACAAGGTCAGTTGTATAGATTCTCACATGTTTCAGTGTCTTTCAGATACTGTAATGTTTATTGTGTATTTTAAAATAGTCAATAAGTAGGTTCAGAGGCTGATTTCATGTCATCCATCCCTAGATGTATGATATCCAAAGAAGTCAAGGTCCTTGTCATTTGACTTTTTGTTTTTTTCATTTAATTATAACTTTCTTTGACTACTGTCTCTTGGCAAAGCATAGTTTATCTGCATAGTGCTATCTGTACATTTTCTCTCGGAACAGGATAACATGCTCAACTCTATGTACCAGTTGTGGATTTTGGGAGCTTTGGATAATACTGGACAGTTAACCTCTCTTGGCAGACAAATGGTTGAATTTCCTCTGGATCCTGCGTTATCAAAACTCCTCATTGTGGCTTGTGAGATGAGCTGTAGTACCGAAGCACTGGTAAGTGTAATCATTGTAGATCATAACATAACCAACGCTTACCCTGTTTTCCACTGAATTCACCAACTTAAATTAAGAAAAGCTAGTGCAAATATTCTCTGTGCAATGTTTATTTAACCAAAGATGGTGTAGTACGGTGGTAGTTAACTTTATCAATTAGTAACAATGACTTCAGATCGAATTCACATATGCAAAGTAGGTAAGGTCTCAAAAATTAGCATATTGTGTTTGACATGAATGTTGTTTACAATGTATTTGTGAGATTGATCACAAACAGATTGTGAAATTGATTTCTTTATCTTCATCAGTATATCTTTAAAAGTGCTGTATGCTACCTTGCATGCATGCATTGGTTCAAATGAAATACTTTGTTACTTTATTACTTGTTATGACTTTTAAGATTATCCGAACCATTTTACTACTTCGTTTTCAGTTGTAGATTGACATTTTCTATTCATAAGGTCTTTACAAGTTTACATAATTCCATGGTTCCATCTCTGGCAGAATAATGTTTCTTTTATTTTAACCCCAGTTAATGTTAAACAAGAAGATGTAGAAATCTCCATGTGAAGCTCTTCTCCTGATAAACTGACTTACTCCACACTCACTGTTATTGCATTCAGTAGTAGTCAATTGTCATTTTCTTCAGACACCTGTGAATTCTGATTTTTGTTATTGTTGTGTCCTTTTCATTTCTCCTATTGATTTACTCAACTTTTTCTTTTATTCCTTTAAGCTAAATGGATGTATTCTGTAGCCAAATTTTGGAATGTTTTAATTGGAAAGAATAGGTCTTCATCCCCAAACTATGAAACTAACCTGAAAAAGTGCCTTCAACACTGACACAATTGAACATTTCCAGATACTTGGGAATAGAAAACAGTTGGTTTCAAAGTTTTGCAAGGCAATTTTATTAATATGAATAAATTTAAACATTTTCTTGCAGTACTATTCATAGAACATGTACCATCAACAGTAGAAATAGTTTATTTTGTGCTAATTTACCATAATTTGTGAGATGTAAGAGAGTGTTGTGAAAGTAATTTTATGTTTTTATATTCTTTTGTCCTGTTTTAATTAAGATGTGATATTCAATTTCTTCCCAGATCCTCTACTAGCTGGTGAATCATCATCATAAAGTTCATACCAGCTTCTACAGTATTTTACTTCTTTGCGTTGCACTCAGTAACAATGAAACATGCCCTCAGAGGCTAAACCAAATTCATTCTTCTTATCTTTGGTTGAATTTAAAACAAGTAGAATATTTCTCTTCTACATTCCCTACAGATGATTGTCTCTATGTTGTCCATTCCGTCCATTTTCTACCGGCCCAAGGGCAGAGAAGAGGAGAGTGACCAAGCCAGGGAGAAGTTCTCTGTCCCTGAGAGTGACCATTTAACATACCTTAATGTCTTCCAGCAATGGAAAAATAATCAGTGAGTCCAACTAACCCTATTACTCTTTGTCTCAAGCTTTAAATTATTTGATAGCTACTCTTGCCTGAAGCAGTAATTTATTTGATAGCTACTCTTGCCTGAAGCATTATTTTATTTGATAGCTACTCTTGCCTGAAGCATTCATTTATTTGATAGCTACTCTTGTCTGAAGCATTAAATTATTTGATAGCTACTAATGCCTGAAGCATTAAATTATTTGATAGCGTCTCTTGCCTGAAGCATTCATTTATTTGATAGCTACTCTTGCCTGAAGCATTATTTTATTTGATAGCTACTCTTGTCTGAAGCATTAGTTTATTTGATAGGTACTCTTGCCTGAAGCATTAATTTATTCGATAGCTACTATTGCTTGAAGCATTGATTTATTTGATAGCTACTCTTGCCTGAAGCATTAATTTATTTGATAGCTACTCTTGCCTGAAGCATTAATTTATGTGAAAGCTAACCTTGCCTGAAGCATTCATTTATTTGATAGCTTCTCTTGCCTGAAGCATTAGTTTATTTGATAGCTACTCTTGTCTGAAGCAATAATTTATTTGATAGCTACTCTTGCCTGAAGCATTAAATTATTTGATAGCTATTCTTGTCTGAACCATTAAATTATTTGATAGCTAACCTTGCCTGAAGCATTAATTTATTTGATAGCTACTCTTGTCTGAGCATTAGTTTATTTGATAGGTACTCTTGCCTGAAGCATTAATTTATTCGATAGCTACTATTGCCTGAAGCATTGATTTATTTGATAGCTACTCTTGCCTGAAGCATTAGTTTATTTGATAGCTACTCTTGTCTGAAGCATTAAATTATTTGATAGCTTCTCTTGCCTGAACCATTAATTTATTTATAGCTAAGGTAAATAAGGCTTAAAGTAGAAGTCAGAATAAGGGTTACTTCAACATGCAATTGGTCAAGCATACAGTAGAATGTAAGAATGTTACATACAGTAGTGAGTATTAAATGCATGATGTCATTACATTATAAGACTTTCATTGCCTGAACAATTTTGAAATAGTATCAGTTAAATCTTAAAAACCAACTTGTATCTTTTCTTATTCAAATCTTGATTTTTCCTTCATCGTTTGAAATTATTAAAGTTGGCTAGACAAGCAAATGAAGTGCATTTTAATGGGGTTTTGTTATTGAGTTTTAGTGATAATTTATTACACAGATAAAATAGTGCATTATGTTTTTTATGTTTAAGGAGGCTAGAACTGAATTATATGTTAAGTTTGGTGAGTCTCCCAGATACTCACAGCTTGTGCTCACTCTTTATCATAAAGCATTTTGCAATGTCATGCTTTAATACCAGTCTGATTTATGTGTGAAATTATTGATTAAATTAATTTTCATTTGGATGAATAAAATCTAAGTTCATCAATGTCAGTACTGTATTTTGTAGTTCTTGTCAGCTAGGCAGATTTCACAGGGAATGAGATCTTGTCAAATACACTCTCCTCGTACACAACCTATATAACCAAGCTGTCAGTGTTGTGGTACTAATTTGAAGGACTCGGTACTTGTTTATACAAGTACTTATAAATAACAACTATGTAAAATGTATGTTACAACAAGAAGCTGTATAATTGTTTTACCTTTTTGGCATTAGATTACAACAATGTATAGTCTACAACAATGTGTTGTCTACAACTATGCTCAGTCCACAACAATAGTAGTTATAAGTAGTAGTTATAAGCATAAGGCATTTAAATATGAAATGGGTCGAGTACATGAGAACTACACATATGAAGTAGTAATTCTACCTGCAATACACAAACATTGGTACACCATACTCGGATCCTTACAGCAGTACTTGAACTATGGAACTTAGAACCTTATGTACCAAGAAGTACTTGATACTTGGATTAAAATATTCAACTATACCACTAATAGTAATCTTGAAAATGCCAGTTGATTGGTATTGCACAGATGATTGTACAGGAAAGCTGTTTATGGATGAATGACAGCAGTTATAACAATTGTGACTTGCTTGTCTACTTTATAGACTTTGTTAGCCTTTGTTCTTTACCATGATTGTTTTTATTATTTCGACAAAGGTTAGAAACAGTATTAAAATAATGGGTTTTCTTTTTTTTTACCTTTAATAAAGTTACTCAACAGTATGGGCAAGTGAGCACTTCATCCATATCAAAGCCATGCGTAAAGTGCGAGAGGTTAGAGCACAACTGAAAGATATTATGGATTCACAGGGACTACCTCTCAGGTCATGTGGGTCAGGTTGGGATGTTATAAGGAAGTGCATCTGTTCAGCATTCTTCCACCATGCTGCCAAACTGAAGGTAATGTAGAAGATATGTACTACTGGATATACAGTTTTATGTATCATTCATTTTCTTTTAATATTTATGATCAACATTCATGAAAAGGAAGATACATTACCTCTTTGCATAGTTCAGTGTCAGTAAAACTAAGAAAGTACATTATAATATTAGAAATGGTTGTTATACATATTAAAACAGTACATACTAGAAATGTATTTAAATTTCATGTTTGGCAGAAAGTACAGATGTAAACTGGATGTTTTACTTATGTTTGTGATCAACAACTGAGAAATTCACTTTTACTTTAGAAAGGAATTTAAAACAGCATATGTGGATTACAAGCCTTTCGGTGTACCAGCTAAACTGTTTGATCCCTGTTTGGTAGTTAGCCCTACTTAACCATCCCTTGCTGAGAGGGTGGGGGGGGGGTGGGGGAGGAAACCTGATGGAATGAAGGAGGAAGCCAGTCTGAAACCACATTACCTTCTATACTATCTAATCAGGTATTTGAAAGGGACCCTAGTGAAGAAATGGTTGGATAGCCACCAATGCTAGCTTACATGGGACGTTAGGCTATTGGTGTGAACCCCCCTGTAGCCCAGATAACTGTTATTGATACAAATCTGAGATTTAGTCAGTTTAAGTATGTATAACTACCTGAAGTCAAAGTAAGGGTTATGAAATGTTAGTGTTGTTATTTGACAAAAACAGCAAGTTTGTTATATCAGAGAGTGTGCAATATTTGATTAAGACCATAGTAACTGTAAACTAGATATTTATATATATAATGATTGATGCCAATGTTTACATTTCTTAAATCCTGACAGGGTATTGGTGAGTATGTCAACATTCGTACGGGTATGCCGTGCCATCTCCATCCGACTAGCGCCCTCTTTGGTATGGGATTCACGCCAGATTACATCATATACCACGAACTAGTCATGACATCAAAGGTAACGATGATAAGAATAAATATTGATATTGCACGTTACATAAGAGAATATCTCAAAGCACTTTACACAGGAATAGAGAAAAAAATAAGAAAACAAGTACAAATATAATATACATAAAGTAAAAAAAGTGATAAGTAGTCAAAAATCAATCAGAAAAATACATATCAATTTAACAAATGAAACTAATATAAACAAAGTTAACACAAAAATATTAACAGATCAGTCATTAAAATAATTGATAAAAAGATGAGTTGTTTTAGTTGAGACTTTCTTACTTGAGAGTATTAAGACATGCAAAGTAGTTCCTGGATTATTAGAACACATTTTCATGGTGAATGTGTGGTCAGAGGGGATGGGTCACTTCCTTTCTGTTGGGCTTCAGCAATACAGGGGATTAGTTTGATATATTAGGGTACCACAGTGATGCTTTGAAAGTAATAATTAAACCAGAGTTAATCTGAAATAAAACATTGGACTTAGACAAAATCAAGTAATCAAAGTTTTCATCCACCCTGTCATTGCATTGAACACAAATACTTGTAGTCACAGGCAACATCAAGACCAAAGATGGAAAACAAAGATACCTGTCTGACCACAATACTTATCAATAATCTTCTTAAAAACATATTTTGCTTTATAAAGCATTGATAAAACTCCAAATGTACTTAACAATGTTCATTTCAACACCGGGCTTTGAATGTTAATTTGGTTGACCTTAGTCATTTTGATATGTTGTAAACTGTTAAGAACAGTTTTCTGCCATTTAGGTGTTATTTCTATACAACTTTCAATATGAGCGAAATGATAGTTTTAACCCAAGAGGCTCATTAATGAAAGTGGCTGAACTACTTACTCTAACGGTCGGTGCCTCAGGTGCAATGCAAAACTCAGTAAGGAAAAAACTTAAATTACCTACAAAAACATGTTTACATTGATCCCCTTTTTCCAGGACTCATGGTGTGCAAGGTTGCTCTGTTGTTTATATGAAGGGAAAAGAACATGATTTGGTTGAGTTATTAGAAATAAAATAGTTAGACCTATTTATGACATGAAAGTGAAAGGAAGTATTAATTTACTAAAACACACCTTAAGGGCAGAATACTCCCTGATTGAAAAAGAAAAATGAAAGAGAATCATATACACAAACAATAAACACAAAATCAACCATGCCCTTCCCCTACCCCCTATCCCCTTCCCTTATCCCCTTCCTTGAGGAGCCTTAAATGGACATTCCAAAACACTGAGTACAATTTATAGCTCAATATCTCAAAAATCGGAATAGTTATAGAAGCATTACTAACACCCTCTTATTTCCCTTTTTTGACTATACAAACAAATCAAGGTAAATTTTGCATAAACTCATCCTTTAATGATTTACACATCAAAACATTCATAGATATCTTCCATTTTAACATTTATAAGTTATTCAATGTAATGTCTTGTTTTTGTTCTTTCTTTACAGGAGTACATGCAGTGTGTAACATCAGTAGATGGAGAATGGCTGGCTGAGTTGGGTCCTATGTTCTACAGTATCAAAGAGCCCGGGAAGACTAGACAGGTAAAGATTAACAAACATGATTGGTTGCAAGCATGTTAGTAACCGTACAGAGTAGGTCAATGAAATTATGACATATGCCTAAGTTATACAATTGAACAACAAAACAAAAGTAACAATTACAAGTGTGTAATAAACATCTTAAAAGACCTGGAAAAGACCTGAGGGAAGAAAGGGAAGCAGATTGTAAGAAACAAAGTTGTACTTGTGAAGGAAGGCAACCAATGAAAAGATGCGACACAACCCCTAGTAATTGATAAGTATGAGGTGGTTTGCAGATGCCAAGGCAAGAATCAAGTAATTTTGAAGGAAGGCAACCAATGAAAAAATGCGACACAACCTCTAGTATATTAAGTTTGGGGTGGGTTGCAGATGCCACGACAAGAATAGACCCTAATGCACTGGGATATTTGGTAGTTATGCTT
>JAIPMN010006555.1:0-13500 GCA_020650975.1 Apostichopus californicus
ATATATATATATATATATTATATAAATATATATATATATGTATCTCTCAGTGTCATTCTATACTTTGATTTTGAAATACCGATCAACCCATACGTTATTCCATCTACAACTAAGGAATGTGATATTTTGGGTATATGAATGAGCAAAATTGACCAGATAAATTGATAGTAATGGCTACGAAGTAGAAACTAAAAGTTTATTATACCGATTTCTCCAAAGACCATAATGGTGGCTGCCAAGAACCATCATTCAACTTAATAATATGTACGTCTTTAGGACATTGTTTGATCTTGGTTTGACCTGGGAAAAAAAGAAAATAAATCAGCTTGTTAAATTCATTACAACTCCCTTTTATGGCGATGATAATTAATAATCGATAATAAATCTATAAGGGTGCCTACGATGAACTATTAGACATCTTAATAACATGTGAACGCCAAGGGGACATTGTTTTATATATCTTTGACTTGGATAAAGCTAAACTGGAACAGCTTGTCAAACTTATTGTATTCCCATTTTTCGTAGAGAAGGTATAATTAGTAATCGATAATAAATCGAATAATAGACTGGCTGCGAAGTACGGGATTTAATTAGATTGTGATTAGAAGTCATTGATTCGAATCCAATTTTAGCCATGAATCTCTGCTCTTCTACAACTTGATTATTTAACAGGAAGTCGTTTTATCTTCATTTAACCTGGAGAAAAAGAAATGAACCAGCTTGTCAAATTCATAATAATTCCCCATATATGGCGATGGTTATTAATAATCGATGACAAGGTTCACTGCGGAGTACCATCAGACATCTAAACAACATGTTAGTATGGAGTATGCTAACATTACACAGCTTGTCAAGTTTCTTGGTATTTTAATCTCTTTTCTTCAGCGTTAAGTAATGTATAACTAGTGAGATATCGATACCACGCGCAATTTTAAATAGAAGTCGAATTGGTTTTCTTGATGAACGAAATAAATCCAGTTGTGATTCTTGTTGACAAGAATAGTAGTATGCCCTTGATTTCATTTCAACTATTATACATATTACTTGCCTTTATATTCGCACACAAAGCGACATGGCCGTTGACAATCGTAATTTTTCCATCTATAGGTACCGCCAGAGATGAACATTACGTAGCAACCGTCTGGATGATTAAAAGTATTGCCTCCGAAATCTCCAAAAGGGTCGATGTATGTTACAGCGGTTCCGTCATCCCAGAACAATGATTGGCTTACGTTTCTAGCAGAAATATTGTACACTGCATCGGCAGGCCTTGGTTCTCCGTTAGCTCCTATCCAGTAATTATGCATTTCGATTTTCTCAAAGAGGAAATCGCTCTCTTCTTCGCTTCCGATGAGAACGAGTTGCGATGCCTTGCCTTCGCACTGGCTGCGGGCATCTCCGTGTCTCAATTTATTGTGTGAGAAATAGTAACACGACTTGTTGAAGGACATGAAGCCAGCTGGACAATCTGTGAAAGAGAAACACCTGACGACGATCAAAACCAGCTTTATGTCTTCCGTTCTTATTGCCAATGCCAAAATTACCAGAATGGAAAACAGAGGCGGGGAGCCCAATCCCGCCCCTCCCACACGCACACACCAGCACGCATACACGCTCCCCCCCCCCACCCCCACCCTTTCCCCAGTTCTGTAAAAACCATCATAGATGCATATTTTCCGATGAAAAGTAACCTTTTCTTATTTTAAAAAAGAACACTTTGGTTGAAAATTCAAAAGTAATAGCTGCCCTGTTGTTGCATATAATTAAGATCAAAAGAGTGATTAGAATGGCCCTTTTGTTGAAAAATAGGCCTATGAAAATTACCGGAATATGTGAGAAGGAATGCAGAGAGGATCTATTCCTTTTTCAATACCTGAGAATTTGTTTATAGTGAAATTTGTTTGTTTGTTTTCTGCTTGTTCGTTCGTTCGTTTTATTTTGAGTTTAAATGATGAATATTTGAACAAAATGTTCGCCAAAACTTCCATTACAATACTAAATTCATTCAATCTGGTGAAAGTTATATAAGAATACCGAAATTATTTAATTGAAACATATAAACGCAGCCACTTACATGCTAGGACATGCATTTTCAGCTAGACCATCATTATTGCATGCTGTGAGCAACATAAGCAAGAGGGCATTAAACGCACCCCTCGCAAACATCCTTAATGAATATTTGCTTTATATAGTGGGTTACATAACCTAGTTCACATACAACAAAAAGCGATCAGCTATGCTATACCAAACGAATACGCGTGCGTGCACTCGCTAGTTTGCATACAAACGCGCTGTAAGAAATGCTGTTGTGAAGAACTTGCACGTGCGTGCACTAGCTTCACCAATGTGTGCACAGAACAGAGCTATATTCTCTATGACCTAATTTGTAGTACTCTATGATCTTAAATTGACCTTTGAACATTTGACCGTTACCCTCAGTTACCATGGTAACCACACATATTATAGAACTTGACATTCCCATATTACCTGTGAAGATTGCATGTCACTTCAATTTTTCTCATTGGAGTTAGGCCTATAGCAAAAGATTTCTCTTTACTTAATTTGACCTCTGATCTTTGACCTTTCCTTCCGAGGGTCTGAGAGACATAAGTCCGAACTATAGACACTTTCCCACAACGTTCTTGAAGAAATTTTCTCAGCCGTTTCGCAGGGTTTTTTGACACAAAATGCAGATGTAACCCAAGCACATACCACGTGTGACCTCCCGAGTTGGATAACGTTGCCAATTGGTTGGGTAAAAGTTTCGGCCAATGGAGGCTATAAGCTTGCTGTTGTTTTGCCAAACATTGGCCCATTCCATACAACCAACGTTTGCACATTTGATTGCTAAACCATTGGGCCAACGTGTAGGGAGGGTGCATGGTGGAAAAAAATGTGGGTTAACATTCAATTCTCATGTTGGACCAACAATGAACCAAGTACCAAAGACACATTTTTCAACGCTGGTCAAACATTAGCAAAGTGGTTTGCAATACTGCTGGACCAACGTTGGCTATAGGTTGGTTGATTGTGATCATGATTTCATGGTTCAACAGGAAAATAAAAGTTGTGCTAAAATTTCTAGAAAAAAATATGTTGTAAACAACTTTCTCTAACCCTGTTTAAATTTACAGAAACAAGTGATATTGCTATAGGCATTGAATGTGGGAAATTTTGAAGAATGTGCTAAATGAAACTTGGTTGCAAAGAGAATCAAATGAAATATCACAATTCATGTACATTTTTAATAAACACATAAGATACACTTCACATATCAATGTTGTAAAAGGTGATGTTAAGATGATAACATACTCACACAGAAAGAGTTTAAAATAGTATGTATATTTGGCAAGGTGGCTACAAAATACAAATTTCAAATCAAGGGCTATATGTTCGGCAAATAATACCAGGTACATTATTTATTTCAAAATTATCATGGACATAGAACTACCTATTTAGGCTCTTTTCAATTGATGTGGAGCCATCAAACATTCTGAGTATTTTTTTATATAGATTAATTTAACAAAATATAAACTAAAACTTGTCCAGATCTTGGTAATTTAATCAACTCCCGTTAGGCCTTGGAAAGTCATATAATTGCAAAAAGCACCCTGGACATGTTAGGTATTGGCACTAAAGTTAGTGGTTTATTCACACATCACTCCTCAAAACATAGCAGTATGCATACCTAAGCCTACTGTAACTTATGCCTACGTTACATTCCGAACACCAAATAATACTAGCCTAAGCATAAAGTCACCATGTTCTCTGTATGACTGTTGTAGCCGAACGCTAGGTTTGGTGACAGACTTTCAATACACTGTTAGCATAGGCCAATATTGTAACGTAATGCTATGTGAGTAAGTGTCAGAACAATTGTGTTATCGGGAGAGTGTTTACATGACTACCCAATGAGAAAATGGAATCAGTGGATTCGAGCTACCGTCAACCACAAGTAGCTTCCAATGGACGAGGATATCAGCAGTTTCTCAATCTGTCAGTTTATCTGCATAGCAGTGTACACAATAATTCATTGAATTTGTATGAGAGTACGCCATACTGTATTTCAGCTAGTCTTATATACTGCCTCAAAGAGTGGTTGCAAAACGAAATAAACAGATTTCACACAAAACAATTGATTACAGGATGTTACGAAACGAGGTATCACATACAGTAGAGTTATCACATACCGTAGAGCTTCAACATACAGTAGAGTGATCACATAGAGTAGAGCTATCACATACAGTAGAGCTATCACATATAGTAGTGCTATCACGGTAGAGCTATCACATACAGTAGAGCTATCACATATAGTAGTGCTATCACGGTAGAGCTATCACATACAGTAGAGCTATCACATATAGTAGTGCTATCATATAGAGTAGAGCTATCACATACAGTTGAGCTATCACATAGAGTAGAGTTATCACATAGAGTAGAGTTATCACATATAGTAATGCTATCATATAGAGTAGAGCTATCACATACAGTTGGGCTATCACATAGAGTAGAGCTATCACATACAGTTGGGATATCACATACAGTAGAGCTACCACATACCGTAGAGCTATCATACATATAGTAGAGCTATCACACACAGTAGATCTATCAAATACAGTAGAGATCTCACATATAGTAGAGCTATCACATATAATGAGAGTTATCGAATATAGTAGAGGTATCACATACATTAGAGCTATCACAAACAGTAGGGCTACCACATACAGTAGAGGTATCACATACATTAGAGCTATCACATACATTAAAGCTATCACATACATTAGAGCTATCACATACAGTAGGGCTACCACATACAGTAGAGGTATCACATACATTAGAGCTATCACATACATTAAAGCTATCACATACAGTAGAGCTATCACATACAGTAGGGCTACCACATATAGTAGAGGTATCACATACATTAGAGCTATCACATACATTAAAGCTATCACATACAGTAGAGCTAGCACATACAGTAGAGCTATCACATACAGTAGATCTATTACATACAGTAGTCAAATTCAAAGATTAAAATCCTTAATTTAATGATCTATGCGTATGTTACATAATTTTGATGTACATTTCTTGTTTGTTTTTTGCGCAATTAAATACTAGACAAACTTTGATATTTTTTGTGCAAAAAATACTAGACATACTTAGATAACATTTGTTCATATAAGAGTACTTGTAATATTTCGTCGTATTTACCTGTGGAATTTAGTCCTGATGACTCAGGAGGCAGTGGTCCTGGTCCTGGTTCAGGTCCTGGTCCTGGTTCCAGTCCTGGTCCTGGTCCTGGTTCTGGTTCTGGTCCTGGTCGACACTTGAAAGTTCCTTTTATCTTGCTATATTCAGAAAGCACTCCGCCTGAGAAAACTAAAGCTGGAAGACGGAACAGTTTTTTAATCAGACGATCGATTATCTTCCTGACTTGTACACAATGACCGCACAATGTTTGTTTACATGAGTCTTCACAAGAAAGAGCCACTGTTATTTTGGAACAATAACATTCAATATGATGGTTCATCGCTAAAGTTCTCTTCAAAAATGACAAAGCGTACTAACTTCAGTTTCGATATCAGTTTCTAAGAGGATGACGAAATAATTCCTTCAGGTTAGACAACCGACTCTCTGGCTCGATCCCGTGCGCCGCTGGGTACGATGCGCGGAAGGCGCCGCCAGTTAAACCTTCCAGCGGAGCTGAATAACTCTTGGGTGGTAGGTTTGTGCGAGGCACTAAATGCGCCGCTTGGTCAAGACTACAGCTCCGCTGGTTTTATTACTGACGCGGCAGTAACTCATTCCCCTGCCCACTCCACGTGGCATATTAATCTTGCATTATTTGTGATGAAGGGTTGAGGAAAGAAGTAATTCTGTCCGAAATAATTTATTTGAATTACGGTATTAGCATTGCGAACGCCGGTCGCAGCCTGCCAAACTGCTACCGACCCGGCTCAACGCGATCGTCGTTGCGTTAACAAAATAATCGTGGATTGTCTGGTACTGTTAGTGTTCCAGGTTTAAGTCGCGTCGGCTTCAGTCGGAAAAACTCAACATGAAGCGTTTCACTGACTGGCAGTCGGCAGTGTGCGGGGGTACACAACTAAAACTGCAGTTTTCACAAATGTTACTAATCACTGGGTAATACATTTGCATGTGACCGTAACGAGCTCATGACGTTAACAGCAAACAGTCGTTGTGTGCGAGTAAGTGTGCGGGAGTCAGTTGTAAGTCCATGTACAATTCAAAACCAGATCACTACGGTCAAGTTGAGTACTATCGTGATCAGTTGGGCAGTGTGTGGAATGTGTATTAACAAACATGTATACAAACACCGGGAAGTCATTTTACATGTGACCTAAACGAGCATCGGTTGTTAACAGAAAGTAATTATGATAATAATAATGATAATCAGCAGTTATTTTTACGACGCTTAAGCGACCACAAATGTGGGAGACACCCGCGAGGGCTTATGGATTACAACATTCACGTCGGGTGGCTTGCAATTCAACATTTTAACTCGAATTTGGAATCTTTTCAATTTAGAAAGCCATTTCAGATGAGAATACCGTAGATTTCTGTTTGATGAAAAACCCACTTTACTATGACCCGGTCGGGTGTCAAACCCGGAACCTCCCTATTGCTAGGCCACATTGCTTCAAATGCCACCGCCTTTATCCACTCGGACACAGCAGCGTACTATCGAAAACTAGGTACGCGGTCAGTCGGTAATGTTTGGCCCGGCTGAAGTCTGATCTAACCAGTAACGGAGAAATCATGTTGCCTGTGACCTGACCTACACGTGAGCTGTTCATTCACAGAAAACACGACTATCGAAAGCGGAGGCAGGACGGTTTAATGTTAAATGGAGTAAAGTATAACTTACCCAAAAGAAACGATAGCACGATCATCTTCAATCACGGTCAAAGTAGCTTTAATATAGTGGAAATTTTATATTTTTATTTAACCTGCATAAAATCACAACTATGCCAAACCAGAATATATTTCCTAAACGTTACAGTCGCAAGAAATATTCCAAAAGAACTTTCAAGTACATTTATGCTAATGCTAACAAACAATGATATTCGTTCAATTAATATCACGCTAAGATTGTAGCTGGTATATGATCAAATAAAATCTACCTGGCTGTCGATAGAAGAAACTACACAGTGAGTTGGCAGCTTATAAAATAATCTCGTCTGAGATTTTAATAATTATTAAGATCGAGATAGACAATATTATGAAAAAGCTTCTTGAATAGGATTTTTTTTATTGTCATATCATGAAAGCGAACATAAATCATTAAGATTAAACGCTTATTTTAAACGCTAAGTTTAATATACCCGTGAAGTCTATTGATTGGAGACAAAAAGAGGCTATTATTTATAGCTTCGGTGTTTTGTGTATCATTATACCTTCTTAGAACTAAGCAACAATATACCTCAATATGTAATAACTTTTGCGAAGAGAGGGGTATTCAAACAAGTGGCTTAAACTATAGCAGGAACGAGTTTTTTTTATGTATTTGTTCGAACGTTTTCTAAACCTCTTATATTTCAAAATAGTAACAACGAATATTTAATTGCTTGAAGTATAGTGTAACTGAGATGAAAGATATCTGCAAAATCAATACAGATGCTGTATGCGCTATACTATATGAATAACCACAGAGGTTATTATGTTTTGTGCAGCTTTAAGGCACCTGTATATTAAAAATCGGCTATAGTTTAACATTGTGGATGTTTCACAGGACTTTTTTCCCCTCTGTTACCCCTCTTCTCGTAGCTCTCTTCCACTTTTTTCTCCACACTTTTCTGTCTTTGTCCTTCTCTATAGTTTACTCCCTACCCTCTTTCCTCAATCCTCTCTTTGTCCCTCTACACTTTATCTCCTACCTCTGCTCTTCCTCCTGTTGGTTTCTTTCTTCTCTCCACCCCTTGTGACACAGTGAATGATTTCACGGTTTTCCCACAATATAACGGATATATATATATATATTTCCCACAATATAATTGGCGGAGTGTATAGTCTAGTGGTTAACGCCGGCGTCTCCCAGTCATGAGATCCCCGGTTCGATTCCCCGCCGACAGCAATGTGTGTCGTCTGGCAAGGGTGTTGTTCAATAACAACTTCCCGACATGGACGTTAAATGGATGTGTGCCGAGAGATTGGCTTCGGTCAGCTTGCGAGTCTATAAGCCTCCATGGCTTCTTTCGCGAGTTCCTGCTTGCGGGAAGATCACATATACATACATACATAACCATGGCACAAATTAGAGAGCTTTCTACACTATATAATTACCATGCTGTGGAACACAACACTACATCGCAAATGGCTTTAAAAGCAACAATGCTGCGTCTACCAGCCCATATAAGTAGCAATGTCATAGAAATATGATCGTAACACCATGACTGAACAAAGTGAAAAAACCAAGTGAAGAAACCAATCATCCGTGAGAAAGCCTTTTCAAACGTTGCCTTTAAACTGTGTTCGTTGCCCAATTTCTTACAACTACACATACGTACAGTACCGTTGCAAAACAGATTCGACCCATACCGTGTCAGTGGTGGATATGATGTGTGAGCTTTTCTTGTTAATCTGGAAGTATACACTGATCGTAGCAGGAAAAGGTATAGTCATCATTTCTCGATTTCTCTTTCCTACGTTTACAGCGTTATTATTGCATTAGAGTTTACAGTATACACTTGAGTTTCTGTCGTTAATTTTCTTGCTCTCTTCAGGATATTGTCAGCCTGTCTAGTATTATAGTTGTGTACGTCTTTATATTATGTGAAAAAGTCATCGAATATAATAGAATTAAAATGATTAATACAACGATAAGCAAAAGTAGCAAGTTGGACATCGATTAAGTCGGGTAACTTACTGGGAGATTGAGAGACGCAAACATATTACTCTTATGATCTCTGTATAATAAGCAGAAGAGATATGTCCAGGGATGTGCCCACGCTGGGCAGCACTAGGCGGCCCCGCCCAGCACTAAAAAATTCCGCCCAGCACTGTCTTACAAATCGTGAATCCCGCCCAGCACTATTTTCATATAAAATCCCGACATTCCTAACAATATATTCAACATAAATTGGGCCTAGCCTTTGCCAAAAAATCATACAGACTAATAATGCATCAGTTACGCATGCGAGAAACATTACTTACTGCTCTCAATCGGTCCCTTGTCAAATCTCTTTGAAACAAACTAATAACTTTTACCAGGTACGTAATATAGGCCTATGTCACTAAATATCAATTTAAAAAAATGTAAATTGTTAGCAAAACTAGTACTTGTGTATGTGCTTAAAAAGTCACACAAGTACCAGCATTTGGCATCTGAGCATCTTCAAAAATCGAAGGGGAGGGGGACACTCCCTTCCCCCTTAGACCCCTCCCCCAGGATGGTGATCAGTATACCCAGCACTCAGGAAATCCTGGGCACATCCCTGTATGTCGTATAGCTATTTTTTGAAGAGAAAGAGAACATATTTATTCAGTGGCGTAGGAAGGTACTTTTGAGTGGGGGGCTGAAGACTGATGGCCGGCCTGGGGGAGGGGTCAATTTTTGGCATTTCCAGGTGGCCTCAGATGCAATTTGGTGCAATATAGCACACTTCAACACCCACTCCATTTTGTAAATAATTTTGCATTTTCACCTGGACTTAGATGCAATTTGGTGCTCCAAATGAGATTTTTTTCTCATTTGGAAATGAAAAAGGGGTTTTCTGACTTGCGAAGCGGGGGGGGGGGGCGGAATGATACTTTCGCCCCCCATATTTTTCACTGGGGGCTCGCGCCCCCCCCCCAGCCCCCCGGTTCCTACGCCCTTGTGTTTATTTCTATTTTGAAGGGTGACTATACAAACCTTGGCACTCATTTGTCATTATTTCAGAAAAATTTACTATAATTTGCATTCCGTATACTGCATTTCTCTCGAGGTTAATATTATAAGCTGAAGGTTTAGCCTATTTTTATCATTGGAAATTTTTTGAAAAGGCAGGTTTGTCACTTAACGATGTTTCCACAAAGATGACTGCTTAAGTACTATATATATATGTCAACTTCAAAGTCTTTGTCATAACTGAAACTTTCCAGACAGAGATTGAACGATTTGTGAGCTTCAATTCATGATTATATGGTTAGGTGATTTTGTTTTACAGATCAATGGTTTTGAAAAGAGCATGCTTGAATAGAAAGAGATTCAAACTAGTGATTAATTTATATGTAATTCCTGTGATTCACCAAATGCGGTATTCATCAACTTCCCTATTGGAAACGCCTGTATAACAAACATCCTTTTTAATTTGCTATCAAGGAAATGTCAGATGCTGACAAGTTACATATATAATCAGACTCAACATATTTAAACATGAAATGAATGGTCAGTCGGTTCCAGAAAGTTGAAAACATTCTACATTTATCTTTCCATCTTTCGAAGTTATAGTTCAACACATTTACTTATTAGTAAAAGGAAAAATTGTGTTTTTTGCCTAGCCAGTTGAAAACATGCTACATTTATCTATCCATCTTTGGAAGTTATAGTTAAACACATTTACTTATTAGTAAAAGGAAAGATTTTGGTTTTCGTTATTTACTGCAATAGCAAAAGACAAAAAAAAAACACGTTTAGGCTGTATACATGTTTATCTAAACTGAGAATCAAAATCAAAATCAAAATCACATAATGGTAAGAACTTGAATCATTAATCAAGTACAAACTATAAAACTGAAAGTCGATATTAAACTTTGTGTCATCACATTTCCTTTGAATTTCTTTAAAACTGGTAATGTAGATAACGTGGGAATCACAATACAAACAACAATGTATTTATATCTTCTGTTGAAAAATATGCAGCAGAGGTGAATACAATTCGAGTCGTAATAGGTGGAGGTGGCATCTACTATACGTAAATATTTCAATACGGAAATGACCAAGTCAGTAAGTATACATAATGTGTTTTTCTGTTAATGCCAAAAAAAGTATTTGTTTTAATATTAGTTTAAACTATGATCCATTGCCTTGCTATATAAAGAACAAGACTTTAATTTAATCAGTATTCCTGGTTAGTGCATGACCGCCTCGTCTATTATTTTACTACAAAAAGCAGACAATATATACACAATTCGGAAACCCAATGGCTTCCTTCGAGATTCGTGTAAGTTTGGACTAAAAAATAATGAAAGGTTATCGTTGATGGTATACCCAACAGCTCAAGGGTCGTGTGAGTTGCAAGCCATAAGTAAAGAAACAATTACAAATTTCGTGTAGAACGATTTGATTGAATTTGTTAGAATTTCACAAAAGTTTGCCTGTATTTCTTTTCCGCAGCTGGTGATCGCTAGATTAAAATATCCTGCGTTGATCTCTTTGACTGTGACTTTCGTAGCGTACACTGTAATATGGGATGAACCAAGATCATCCTTCACCTTTAAAGAGGATGGTAGATCGGCGAATAATCCTCCCATTTCTGCATTCAAAATAGAAGATTACCCTGTTAATGTATTGTCAGTCAAGAGAAATAGAATGCCGAAAGCCAAGTGGAAGCCTTATTTACACGAGGTCAGTGGACGTATAATCTTACAAAGAATTAGGTAACGTAGTTTAAGAAATTCAATTATTGTGTATTTTCTTTCATTTTATAATTAAGCCCCATGCACCAAAGTATGAATCAAAATTTAAGTCACAACCAACACCATGGTCAACGGCGAGCTAACATTAGGTAGGTTTGTTGTTGCGGATAGACTAATACCTTTTCCCAAGAATGTTTTGTCTATGTCTGCATGCTACTGACGAACAACCAAAAAGAAACTCTTCCGTTTCAGTTTGTCCAGATTCAAAGTTGGTTAGCCATCGTTTAAAGTGCAGTAGATATTTCCGGCTGAAATGTTAAACTAATTCAAGCTAATCATTAATCTATATAAAAACACAATTCAGTGATTGATCACCCCTATATGAGAGACAATTAAGCAGCTGGACAAATGTGCTGAGATCATTTCATCCATGATAAGCAAAAAACATATATGATTTTCATCAGAATTTTTAGCGGTCAGGTAGAACGTTGGAACCTTTATAAAATATCAAATTAATTAGGTGCCAGGTCATCCAGTTTAAATACCTAGGCGTCTCATCGTCTCACAACTGTAAAATAATTAAATATAGTAATAAATAAAAATAAATTAAAAATAAATATAGTAACCGCGCTATATACTTCATCGTTTCTATTAGTCTGTTAATTATACTCTGGTTACTATGGTAACTACACTACACTGTACAATTATAAGGTTGTGATGGAGAAACTACTAAATGAGTGACTGAATAGACATGTTTTTCAACAATACGCTAACTATAAATACTTGCAAGTCTTTAATGACACGAGTCATGCATACTTAATTAATTAATTAATTAATTAATTATGTAATTAGTTAAAGTAAATTGGATGTCAAACATGCATGTACGTTTGTGGACGGTTCTATACTGTTCCTTCTCGCTTGTAGACCTTACCAGTTATGATGAGAAGTCGGCTTTACTTTTCAGGTGCTGGAACGTTTTCCAGCTAAATTTTCCAACGAATTTCGAAATCCCTGCTGGTACGAAGGGGAAGAACTACAATGTGTACCATATTTCTATCAGTTGGGCGCATGTAAGTGTGGAACAACTGATGTTTGGGACAAGTTGATTCAACACCCGGATGTGTTACCGGTTGCTAAGGAACCGCACTGGTGGGCCTTGAGAAGATTTGGATACACCGATACTCCTATTCACAGAGACCTTGGTGAGTTTAATCCAATCATGTTATTAACCTCTTCTTGCCGGGTAATCACTGGCCAGACGAGGCATATTATTTTACTTTTGACATTTTTTTTCCGACTGCGTTTGATTGCATGCCTTATGCACAAAACGCATATGGTATAACATCTTTAATAAAATTGCAAATTTGTTCACTTTGGGGCTGTACTGTTTTGGTTTTAGCTTTTTTTTTTAACTTGATGATAAGAGAGAGCATTCTTGGAAGTGATATAATTTACTCGAAAATTACATCTGGATGAAAGGTAATGTATAGAAATATTGCTAACTGCAAATGCATTTCTCTGAAAGTTTCCATATAACACAGAATATAAGAGAGTGGTTAGATTTTAAGTAAAACTAATAATGAAATATCCTTTTTTCTTTGAACTGCAACCTTGGTCAGACTGTTGTTTCTATCACCGATGTTCTTTTCCCACTCTACTGTTCTCTGATAACATTCATTCCTAATACCCGTGTTTACATGGTAACTGTAATACCTAATACCCGTGTTTACATGGTAACTTAACTACCTAATACCCGTGTTTACATGGTAATTTTACTACTTATTTCCAGTGTTTACATGGTAACTTAACTACCTAATACCCGTGTTAACATGGTTACTTTATTACCTAGTACCAGTGTTTACATGGTAACTTTTCTACCTAGTACCTGTATTTATATGGTAACTTTGCTTCCTAATACCC
>JAIPMN010006556.1:0-10409 GCA_020650975.1 Apostichopus californicus
CTTACTGACTTATGATATATGTATAAATGTAAACATTGACAGACATGAAAGGTCAGTGCACGAGGCCACAACTAATCCAGTTATCTGGGAGGGCAAGGGGGTTGGAAGGAATAGATCGGTATAATGTTGTGGATCTTCCTCTAAGTTCACACGCTGTTAGTTTATTGATAAAAGTGCATTTTATTGCAGTTCTCCATTCTTGTTATTCTTTTCCCCATTAATATAAACCTATAGAATAAAAAAGATGTTACCTTTGAATCGGATTGAGTCAGTGCGTTCAATACTTGTTGTTGCTTGCTGCTCAAGACTTTGAAATTAGATCTGTGAAAAACAGAACGTATAGAAATCAACAATATATGTTGAACATCAATTGTGGACGTTAGGCCTATTCTAAATATATTGGTAGCATGCCTTATTGGTCTTACCTAAAACGGATAGTCCAGATGGGAATTTCCTTTTTAATGCGAAAGACATTCTGGACACAGGATACAATTTGCATTTAATTTCTAAGCATCGTTTTCGAGATAACAGCATAAACGGTCCAGTGCTATGGCAGAGTGCGTAGTACATGGTAAACGTTAAGCTTACCACAGACTACACGATTAATCTCGACCCGACTCTTGACTGTTGTTACATGGAAAATCGTCCTTAAAGACATTGAAGACTCGATCGCCCCAAACCGCGTGCCGCACATTGAGAAAGTTAACTTTCCATTGCTTGCATGTGAAGTTTTCTTCTTGTCGCTACAAAATGCAGACAGTAATGAAACGTGATACCTTGTTATCTTTTATGTAGAACCTGAGATGACCACGCTGCTATGTACACTGTGTTGTGGGTATTGACCGTACCTGTATGCATTGACTGTACACTAGTGTCTAATTACCGACGGTAGCAAGCTGTGTGTGTATTTTCTGGGATCGATGGTGGTGTCTAACACTTCTGTTACACCTCAGTCTAAACTAGATCAGATTACCGGCATGAGACGTTTCTTTGTGCGCGAGTCTTCACACCCTTTTTTAAGACTACGACTGATCATAATTTTGCCAGTTTTAAGTCGCGTCGGCTTCAGTCGGGAAAAACTGAAGTAGTTGTGTTTTCCCGATTGGCTGTCGGCAGTGTGCGGTGGTATACGACTAACACTGCAGTTTTAACAAATGTAACCAATCACGTGGTAATAAATTTGCATGTGACTTAAACGAGACGCTGTCGTTAACAGCAATCGTTGTGTGCGATGAACAGTCTTTCAGAGTGCCCCAGGTCAGTTGTAAAGCCATTGGTCTTAACGGCCCGCCCTATAAGCCCGGAATCCCATGCATGATGACGTCAACATCGAGGTCTATGCATGAGTTTACATTAAGGCTATTTAGCTTTACGTCAGTTATACATTTCCGTACAGTGCAAGCGCCGGTAGTGATGGGGGTATTACCAGCAGCAGAATAACTATTTGAATTCAGCCAACTGCTACTTTAACTTTATTCTGTATAATTATTTCTAATGTCATGGTTCTGGGAATGTCGTCACTGCACTATCACTAAACGTTAGTAACATGGTGGTCTGCGTGCAACGCGTGTATTGACGATACTACTAGCCTACTAATCGGTACTTTGATACGTACCTGGTAATGGTATAGTGGTAGGCTAGGCTCACGCTGTATAGTTATGACGTCATGCATGGGATTCCGGGCTTACAGGGCGTGCAGGGTCTTAACCACAATCAGGACGATCTATATGAGTCGCATCGCGATCAGTCGGCCTTGTGCAACAGGCTTAAAGTTTGAATTTCTCTAAAACAAAACCGGCCACAGCACCCCCCCCCCCCCAAGCCTACATGAGAGTCGGCTTCACATAGACCTGGGCCACATCACTTCTTTATAAAATACTGGATCCTCTTCTGAAAAGTACTCACCCACTTTCTTGGATATACCCCAGTAACTCGTGATCAGAAGGCGAGTCTAACGGAGACGACTTGGATGTGAATCGAGAAAGTTTGAACAATGGTCGATCATAAACGTCAGTACATTTTAAACGCGGGACAACATTCTCGCTTTCCTCATAGTGTCCTGTAAGATCCGTGACCTTTAACACCTTGAAAATACAATGCAATACAAAGAGAGAGATGTCTGGTAGTGTCGACTCATAGTAATATAAAATATGTAAAATGTGAATGCACAGTTATATATTTGAACTTTATTACGCACGCTTAGAGCTCACTTCCATACAGGTATATAGACCTATGCTAAATGCATGTTTATGCTAGATCCGTGCCCTAGGGAACACATACGCCAAAAACAAATTTCAATGAGTTTTAATGGTCAAGTTACTCACCTTTTAAGTCATTTAAAAGAGCCTATTATAAATGTCTATAATGTTCATTTAAGGCTAAACAAACAATGAAATCTGCTCATTGGTGCAGGCCTAAATCTGAACCTTATTTCTATGTTTTATAAATTGTTATTACATCAATTAAAGCATGTTTCTTGAACTTCATATAAGCAATAGAGCACACTTGGATTCAACACTCATTGTCGAACGAATTTGTGATGCATTGTAAATATATTATTTATTTCCAATTGAGTATTGTGTAACACTTGAGGAACTACGACCTAATTGTATATGTGCTAGATTTAGTTGTCCAGTCACTTTCACTGATGAGCCTTGGTCATTTTCTCATAAGCTGTAAAGGTTACCGTATATAAAGCAACCTGAATTTTTTTTGTGGACAGTCTACAATATCTTGTATGTCGAATGTGATTCACATTCTTATATAACCTATACAAATACTGACAGGAAATTTGGAGAAGATTTGGAGATAAATTTTGGGAGGTCAATAAAGATGAGTATGATTTACCGTTTTGTCGTTCTTGTCGGTGACCTGGAAATGATTCCATGAACTAAACATACACGCAGAGAATTCTTGGCTGATTGTAAAGGATTCCAGATTCACTAAGCACTCGAACCCGGTCAAGTAGACAGTATCACCCTTTCCACTGCAGCAATTAGTCCTCTGGTTCTGGAACCAAAAAAATAAAACGTCCATATACTAGAAGGATGGTGGAACTGGAGAGACATGGATGATGCCATGTATGTTACCAAATACACGGACAGAACAATGTTTACAAATAGTGTATCGCAATTATATACGCATAATGGATGAATGAAGGTGGTAATTAAGACAAAACAGGAAAATCCATTAGCGTACGACAGCTAATGACGTCAGACGAGAGAGGGGTGGGGTGGGGGGAGGTTGGTGGGTGGAGGGCGAGGGGAGGGAAGAGCTATAAGTGGAGGGGGGGGGATTTATAGGGGTATTAATACTTTATGCAGAGGGGGGAGGTGGGTGGGTGGAGGCCGAGGGGAGGAAAGAGCTATAAGTGGACTGGGGATTTATAGGGGTATTAATACTTTATGCAGATTCTCTTCTACAAAAAAAAACAAGATATACAGGTTCATTGAGATTATGAAGAAAGGCCAAGCAGTCTGCATGTATCCTAAACTGTAGGCTATTGTTATATCTTAAGTGTGATACATTTATACGCAAACTATATGAATTTCTACGAGACTTTTGCAGCCATGTATCTGAACATTGCCCGTGCTTTATAATATTGAAGTCAATTGCGATTTGAATACTTAAAATGATATAACATGGTGTGTTTTTACTTCAGATAGATAAAGAAAGTTACAAATTATACAAGAATACAGAATGGTAAATTTGCTTTCAAGTTTGACTTAGTTTTGCTCAAAGGTTGATAGTTATATAATTTCGTTCATGATTCTGTACCATTGGTGAACTTGAAGCAAGCAAGAGTGATGTTAAATTCGTTTAATGGCAACTATAGATGTTGTTCTGCTTTTTGGGCTTGATTGTACACTCTTTTATTTAGACCTTAAAACTGGGGTTCCAATTACAACCTCACAAAGGAAGTGCATGACTTATGCCATACGCTAATACAGAGGTGGGTACACCGTGTGCTAAAAAATAATCATAATTGTAAGCAGTCTCAACCCATATCTATACAGACTATACCATTAATCTATCATTATATGAATATTTGGTTTATAAATAAAACCATGTTAACCCCAACGTCCATCTCCAACCTCCACCAACCTCCACCTACCTTCCCCTACCTCACCCAACCTTCCCCTACCCACCACCGTCAATCTCTACCACTTGGTATAGCTGCTGTTATGAAGCAAAAGTAACATCATTTGAGTCCATCCTTACTTCTCCCCACAGAAGCCTATTTATTACGTGTACGAGCTTAATAGGTTTCGTATACATACTCACTGTGTTCGGGGAACAGCCGTTAAATGACGGCACTTGAGAAATAGGCGGGGAAACTGACGTAACGTTAGTGGTCACCTGTGACAGATGTGATGTATCGTTACCCATGTTGCTGTTGTTGGTATTTGCCTCTGTATATATTCTGTTAATAAATTTTAAATATTGTTCAATGATGATGCCTCTTGTCCCAAATGGAAAAACGAAGAAAAGAAAACACGAACAACAATAAGTTTTTAAACATCGACACCGTTATTTGATATTTGATCGACATCGTTACATTCCAGGAGTGTTAGCTCAGTGGTTAACGCCGGTGCCTTCCAATCATAAGGTCCCCGGTTCGAGTCACTCCAAGATTAATGTATGTCGTCCAGTTACAGTGTTGTTGACAATTGACAATTCATACTCATGGACGTTAAATATGAATGCAAGAGACTGACTTCGGTCAGCTTGCGGCTTTGAAAAGCCAATGAGGCTTCTTCGCGGGTTCCTGCTTGTAGGAGGATCTTAAATATATACATATACTGTACTGTGGTCTCTAGCTTTTATGTCTTTTTTCTCTCCACATGATCTTCTTCCACGAATGGTATGGCCGGCCATCAGTCTCAATTCGTGGGGAATCGACTTATACCGACTAAATTGACATATACCAATTTCCTTTGACCTTTACCAGTTTCCAGCAGCTTAAATTGACTTCTACCGATTTAAATCGACATCTACCAGTTTAATTTGACATATCTTCGATTTAAATCGACATATACCAATTTTAATCGACATATACCAATTTTAATCGACATATACCAATTTTAATCGACATATACCAGTTTAAATCAATGATATGTCAATATAAATCGGTATATGTCAATTTAAATCGACATATACCAATTTAATTCGTCTTATACCAGTTTAAATCTACATATACCAATTAAATCGATGATATGTAAAATAAATCGGTATATGTCAATTTAAATCGACATCTACCAGTTTAAATCGATGATATGTCAAATTAAATCGGTAGAAGTCAATTTCATTGGACTTATACCAGTTTCTAGCAACTCAACTTGACATATACCTATTTAAATCGACTTATCATCGATTTAGCTCATTAACATCTTCCAAATCCCGATTTCGGTGATGATTGACATGTATTCACCTTTTGCCACCCTCGCCACCCTTGCCACCCACATACGTAGACAATCATAATAAGAATAGTAAATTAAAACAAAATAAGGCTACATTACCCGAAACTTGCTACCACCGTACTCCTCGCGGAACGAAATATATTTCACTTGAAAATTCAGGCTGAAATGTCGGAAATGCTTGCAAAGATGACAAGGTTGGTTGGAAGCGTACACAATGCTTTGTAGTCACTCCTTGTCTGCAAGCTGCCTATCCAGTTGGTTCGTGCTATGCTAAGTGCTTATGTCATTTCGCTAAAAATAGATACCGGAATACATTTCGCAATGAGATTTCATGCTAAGCTTTGTGTAGAAACACATTGTGCAACAAATGGGATTCCCCACTACGTAGGCCACCGGGGATTCCCCATCACGTACACTGCTCTGATTGGTCACAATGGCATTGTGCGCAACCTTTTACTGCCATAGCAACACGAAGGTAGATTTGACTAGCAAGATATTCTGTCAGGCTAATAAACTTCATGTGTTGGCGGGCACAATTTCCTAATGCTAATACCTCTATAAACTGTACTCCAATATCAAGCTCTCAAAGCACTGGTATTGACGGTACAAACAGTTCCTAACCTTGACCTGATAGAAACACGATATTCATAGGCTCGTACTGACAATACGAGTGCTCTGAAGCGTGACATGACATTACAGTATAGAAAAAAATTGTCCCAACTGGGTGGTGTTGGGTTGACTTGTATCTTTATACAAATAGACCACGCATGCCAGGTATTATTCATCATACCACCCCCTCCCCCTAAGACAAGGATATAGATGTAGAAAAGTAGAACAGTTGGCTGTCCCGGCAACCAATTATCAAATTTTAAACTGTACGTTCAAGTATAATATAGTAGAACGCTATTTGTCGAGCATCAAGCTTTTTGTTGTTGTCACTATTTGTAAAACCTTGAATCTATGTCTTAGTTCCTAGCGCGCTGTTTTCGCCGGGGCGAGGGGGGGGTGGGAGGATGGATCGAGGGGAGTTGGGGAAGTGGGAGGATGGATCGAGGGGAGGAGGAGGGATAAATGTGACACATAATATGATCTCTTTGTTAATCGTAAAGTATAACCTTGCACCCAACACAAAATGCAGATTTTATGCTATCGTTCATTAGCTACAGCAGTAACCAGTCATGGTTTATCACTGCCTTTGCATGCATGCGGAATTTTCTAAAAAATAAGTTTAAGAGAAAGAATAATAATAGTATGGTAACTTTCTTTATTTTCAGTTTCAAAACATACAAATTAATGCCGAATTACATTCGTAGAAAGTCATTTTTCTAAAGTTCTAAAGAAGATACTTTTAGGAAGTGCGTGGTTTTCTTTCCAATAAATTGGGCTTAATGCATCACGTTTCAAGGATAACTTAACAAGAGTATATTGATGAGTATATATTTGCCCAGATTACAAAACATCACAGACCTATGTCATACTGTGATCCAACTACATACGAAGGAGTTGAAGGTTAACCAGTCAAAAAAAGGTCACATGATTCAATAAACCGTATCTCGAGTTAGAAGTACCTAGATATTGAGATTGAGTTTGGAATATTTCACAATTTTTATCACAAGAAATTCCTTTCAACTTTTAACCTCAAATTCTTGCCCAAGCCAACAATAATGGAGTCATTTAACTGTTGAGTTTAAACATCTACAATGGTCTCTCTATGTCATTAAATTCAGTCTCTTCATATTCATGGAATTGACAAATATCCTAAACTACCACATTGGCAGATATCAAGGCGTGCTCAACTCCCACAGACCATCTTTATTGAGGTGTAATGGACAGATTTATCCAAACCATTGGTTGTTCATGTGAGGTATAAGGATTTGAGCCACTGGTAATGAGCTGCTCTATATATAACCATTATCAACACATACAATAAACAATGCCAGAAACAACACTTAACGCACACTGTATGATAGGCTCACATCATTTTGTTTTTCCTACTGAGAATGGTGTTATAATCAATGTAGAAGACAGTTATATTGTTTCATGAATGAAAAGTTTATATATGTATATATATATGTCTGTGTTTCCTTTTAGGTGTGTAAGGGAAGTGTCACATCCACATCACACTCAATGGCATCAATATTAGCCTCATCTATTTCAGTTTATGTCATATTTTGCTTCGGCACGATCTATAATATTAGACTCATATATTTCAGTTCATATCATATTTTTGCTTCTCAACTGCACAATATATACATACATTATTATTGGGTATAAAAAATTATACAAGAAAAGTAGACATTTTGCTATGCTAAACCCAATAAATTGTTCTTATTAACTATTTTGCTATTCTCATTAGAAATTCCAGATCTTGTCTAGAGAGCTTTCCAAAGAAATTGCCTGTAGTTACTTTGAAGTATAAGTACCTTAGACACTACTTTTTTGTTTACAGTAAATACATTTAACATAGATTAGATCCAGAAAATGTTTTTTTTCCCTGGATTTAAAGGAGTGTAAGTTACCAAGCTTTAAAACCTATAATGGAATGCTTTAAAGTCTTTCCTGATTACGATCTCTTGCGTTAAACACCTCGTAAATTTCATTGGAAGCTCCATCCACAAATACCAACATCTATTAGGTTAAACATTACAACAATGGTGGTATTTAAACATCACATTCTCAAAACTTCACATAATTACTATAAAATAAGCATGTAGTTCCATGTCAAGAGAAGGACACTGAGGTTACATTGCCTTACATACAAAGAGAATACTTGATATCAGCCTTCTACTCTACATGGTAAAAACTATACCATAATACTACATGTTACACTGTATGAAAATATAAATATATGCTTTTTCAAATTTTGAGCAATTGACAGGCAGTCTCGTTAAAGTAAAACTTAGTACGGTGGGTCATTATGCAAATCAGCACACCCATCCAAGTACCTGACCCCTTCTGGGTAACAGATCCAATAGTCGTTGGTTTCTTGACGCCAGAGGTACAGGGACTTCTTCATCTCCTCAAAGACACTGTTAAAGCTCTGGTTCCTAGCTAGGTTGGTCAGCTCCAAGGGGTCACTGTCGAGGTCATAGAGTTCGTATTCATCACGGTAGTAATACTGCTCCAGGGTCTTAAACCATTTGGTAGGTTGCTTGGACAAGGTCCTATTCATTATGTCTCGGAAGGTCGGGTTGTCGTAGAGGTCTGTGGCTAGCGGATACGGTGCTAGATAATTGAGATTGTGCAGCAGGCGGTATCGTTTGTTACGCACGACACGCATCGGGTAGTACATGTAGACCTCGTGAAAGTTATGACTCGAGTAAGCCACGTCAAAGCCAGAAGACGGCTCTGCCTTCGTCAGAGGGAGGAGAGAATTCCCCGACAGAGCCACCTCCTTACCCATTAGGCTGTAGGACGGGAAGGGCACCTGCAACCAGTCCAGAACAGTGGGTACGATGTCAATGGTGCTCGCGAAAGAATCGCTAACTTGGCCCCATCTGGATTTTTCAATAGGCGAGGATATCAGATACGGTTCGCCCATTCCTGATTCGAAGAGATTGGTCTTGGCATTGGGGAACGGGATGCCATTATCTGCGGTGAAGATGATGAGTGTCTCATCCAAGTAACCGTGACTCTCCAATTCATCCAGGAGCATCCCAACACCTGTAAAAGATAGTTGAAAAGAAAAACTGTTGAAAGGGATATTCTGGTGGCTGAAGTTGATTGGCCAACCAGAATGCAAAACTGCTTACAGGTTTCGATGACTTCATTATTCATTTGTAGCGAAATTTTATCATCTATTTTTAAAACATTTGCACTTCATCACAGTTTGTTTACAATTGTCAGCTGATTTTACTACACAACCATCAGTTGCCTTTCACCATCAACAGACCAGCAATTCCTTTTGAAACCATCTCTTTTGTTCACCACTGGTCAGCCTATTCAACATTGTCACTCAATAGAATTTAGATCAGCCAAGCTCACTCTTGTTGAAATACCTTCACTACTATACCCTAGTAGTTGTTTTTGTACCATGGCAACAACTGGCCAATCAAGAGACAGTCTAAAAATAAGCACATGACACAATTCTGTAGATCTATACCATGTGCAGTCATCTGAGGAGAAGGCTTTCACCAAGAAGCAAGAATTTTCTGCTAAGACTCAAGGAAATATATACTACTACTACTCATCTACACTATGTTATGTTATCAGCTGCAACATCACTTCTCGGCCTTTTGGCTAAGATCATGTGTAGTATCTGTTCCCTTTCGAGGGGAATGATGATGCACACCCGACGATGATCACACAGTCACAGTCCCGATGCAAGGGGACTGGGGCTAAGAGCGGATCAGTCGTTTGGTAGTTTGGTTTTCGTGCCCGGGTTCTTTCCTGGGCAAATTTTTCTTAAAAAGTATCAGCTGCAACACCTACTTATTAGGAATTCTCACAAAGATTTAATTTTGGATATCATCTACCATCTGTAAAAACTTTCATCGCTTGTGTTATCCAAGGAGGAGTTAATTTCAAGTGTATTTGTGTATGGACGCGTTTCGTCGGAAAATTATATGGACATCATGCCTTCGGGCCCCAGATGATTTATTTTGTTGGATTGCCACATTTCGAACAGGAGTTATTCATCTCCACTGGTGAGCTTTATGCACTTATATTTTATGTTAGGCATTCATATTCGAATACCAACACATTCAATAGACTTCTGCTTGAAATAGCTCTTATGATATAAATGTCTTGATTTCTACCATGAGATATCATATTTAAAAGCTTTTCAGAGTTTCAACCAGATGACATTTGACCTCCACCAAAAACAAAAGGGGTCTTCTACTAACTATGATGCATACACCTGCCAAGTCTAAAAAGTATTCATACTTCCTATCATGAGATCTTGTGTTTACAATGTTTTCAAAATTTGACCTCTGGTGACCTTCCTTTAACTGAAGGCTGATTGTTATTTCTTCAAGTGTATCGCAATGA
>JAIPMN010006557.1:9725-29215 GCA_020650975.1 Apostichopus californicus
CCCCCCCCCCCCCCCCGGGAAAAAACATGGACACTCCCAGGAAGCCAAAGTTATACAATTTAAACATGTTTAAACATGGTAACTTTATAGGGCCAATACCAATGACCTTGAACCTGACTCCATGTCTTACATATATTGTTCACTGGTCATAAACTACGACCTGCCCAACAACCGTGAATTATACATCCACAGGTAAGCTAGAAGTGAAATCGTTTTTGCCTACCCAACAAAATTAATCTTTGAATGTTTAATAGGTTCTCAGTTAGCTTTCTTTTATCCTGTGAAATCCCTACTTCCACCACTCTTAGGATGGCTGTCAAGTATAATTGAATTTAACCATTGGGTCACACAGTAGTCTTGCAAGGACCTGCTCTATGGCCTCTGACTAGTACCTTACCCAAAACTGAAAGCTTAATAGATCAGGTGGTAAAATATAAAGACACATTAGTCTAAGATGTCTTGCAGAAAAAATCTTTGTATGAAGCACCTGAAAAAAGGTGTGTTTAATATCCGTATTTTAACTGTCCGGAATAATTCATTGGATCTGAAACATTTTGACACATCGCCATCTTGCTCTTAGAGGCACAAATTCTTTACGAGGTGCCATTTAGGGACACTTTATAAACCAGATCCAAACCCACCCTGGAATTTAAGTATCCGCAACCTTCTCCCTTCTCGCATTACAGAATAGGCCGTTCGGGAACAATATCATGAGCATGCACTCTGAGCATGTCCGTGATCAGTCCTTTCCAGTTATTATACCGATTGTGTGTCATTAACATTGTTTATTCCATAGAACTAACAGAACAGGTCATGACTTTATTTGTAAAGAGAAATATTTATCTTTAAAGTGGGCAATGTTGCCAACAAGTACTTGTTGTTATTGTTGTTGTCATAAATTCATCAAAAGTTCTTCCTTTTGTCTAAAACATTTGAATTGAATATTAATCTTTATCTAAGAATACAATTTTATCATCAATAGCTTTAAGAATTCCAATATCAACAGTTTTTCATCTCTTTGTAAACTTTTTCTTCTTTGTCTTCTGTAAAAAGTTTTTGTTCTTCTTCCTATTACATGCCTTATCACCTTGAAAATGTCAAATAGAAGGTTTCCTCCTCTATATTATCGTTTTGATATTCCTGTTTCCTTTTTTATGTGTGCATGTGTGAGGGACTTGCTGCAACAAATGCAGAAATGAGGAACATAATAAAGGAAGTTATTACATAAATTAGAATAATCATCTTTCAATCATGCTTAATATAGGCATTTACTGGCCAAAAATATCAACATTAGACAGCTCTGTTTTTGGTTGACGCCAATACCTTGTAATGACCATGCAACTGTGTGTCGCACCATGCTACACAGCAATCGATGGCGAGATTCCTGTTGACAAAATAAACTGACCACCAGTATCAACATGAAATGTTGGGTTATATATTTCAGCCAGAACTGTCAGATTGCCACAAGCGTTTAAAGTCTAATCACATCGGACAAAGAGACTAACCCCCCCCCCCCCACCCACCCACACACTCCAAAAACAACAGCAAAGAAACTAATCAACACACAATCGAATTTCGTGAATTTACTGGAAGCTGTAAAATGTACTGAAATGCCCCCCAAAACTTTAAGATTAATATATATTAATAAATAATAGCCATTTGAAACTTGCATTTTTTGCAGAACTATAATTTTCATAAATAAATTCGTGCATTAAAATATGATGCGAAATATGGAACTATTCACTATACATATTTTCAGTTTCAGGTACACCTTTACGTGTTACACAACTGCTTCTGTTAGACAAATTCCTAATACTCAACGGCGCAACCCCCCTCCTCCCCCCCCCATCCTTACCCCCAGGTAGAGTTCATATTAGTCTGGACTCCAGCTCGATGTACCTCATCGCTCCGTTTGTTGTGGACTCCGACTTGCCTCGGACTCGTATATATGGGACTCGACTCCAGCATTTTAGAAACCTGTAGATAACATATCATTTTATTTTTCCCAGTTCGTGTTCTTTCACTAGAACTCAGCCGAGCATAGCTCATTTTACAAGAAGAACATGGAGAGGTTATTGCGTTCTAGCGACTTATGTAAAGGGCGCCACCTATTTGACATGCACGCCATAACCAGCGCTAAGCTTTTGCCAGCGCATTTCTTTCATATCAAATATCCTATACCTATGCATGACGATACAAAAGTCCGGTTCCTAACGCAAACGTGAACATACCAACGTGAAAAAGTGAATCCGGAAAGAACGGAAAAGAATCATTCACCAGTGATCATTTTGAGCAGTTAGCATGGCCCGAAAGGTGCTCACTAACGAAGCAGTTGAATTTGAGACCAGCGAAGGGGTTGAAGTGATCCCCACGTTTGATTCGCTTGGACTACGTGATGATCTAATTCGTGGTGTATACGCTTACGGTACGTAGGCTAGCCTAGCCAAGCTTAACGAATGAAACACAGTGGCCCAGCTAAGGCCTAGGCTAGGTCATATGAATTAATTTGCAGAATACCCCGCAGCACTAAGGTCCACGCATAATACATTTAACTCAGTTTATTCGTGGCATTTTTCGTATGCCCCCATAGTAATAATTATAACCATGTAAATGATTGACCAGTCGTTCTTAAAAGATATGGCCCAAACAATTGACCGGTCTAACAGTGTAGCTACAGCAGCATCATCATCAAAGTTTATACATTGAACTTAGTTTATTTGTGTCATTTCTGTTTTGAACTTCCACATTGAACCGATGGTGTAGCCACAATGGCATGATACATTGGACTTGGCATTTCTCTGCGTATTTAACTAGACTCCTCATACGTTTGCCGTAGCCAACCTCTTTTAAGGGTGCTGCTTCAAAGTTACAGGGTATTCTCCAATTATTCCAGGCATATCATTAGCATTACGGTACACATAGAGTGAAGTTCAGAAACTTGTATCCAAAAAGGACCTATGCTAGTTTTACTTAGCCTACTTTGGCCTAGCGTCCAGATGCGGAGGGGACATTCAGTTGATCAAGAAACAGCTTTTCATTAGTGGTTATGTGGGTATTATACTGAGCATGAGAATCTATTTGATCTGATGTTACTATTAGACTAGCTAGATTCAGTGGTTGCTAAGGAATGTGCCTCAGCACTCAGCTGCAAGACCTATGGCCAGTATTGGCCCACAGATCATATGGTTTCCTTCAAAGCAAATTTGATTGTTCACACAAATGAAGCAAAATAACAAAGAAACACCCCACATTTTACCAAGCTAAGCATTGATTTTTCTCTCTGACTTACCCCACCACAAATTTCTCTGTTGGTATAGGTGTATGTGTGAATAATGAAGCACCAAGGAGAGATAGATGTTTCAACTGCAAATGTTAACCTAGTACTATGTTAGATCAGTCAAGTCCATTTTGTACATTTTTAGGTTGCCTTCAAACTCAACAGTAAGAACTGGATATTTCTACCAATTCTACTGTACACAGTTAAATTAAATATGACATTATTTTCATGTCGTTTACCTGCATTGTTGTTCAAGACACATTTCATTTTTTATAATGCCTTCCGATGTTTCTCTATCACAGGTTTTGAAAAACCTTCAGCTATTCAACAGAGAGCAATTAAACCAGTTCTCAAAGGAAGAGATGTAATTGCACAGTAAGTAAAGTAAATGAAATGAGTTTGTACTACCCTCATGTAAACTGTGTGTTGACATTCTCCACACATGAAACATGGTCCTTCTCTGTATTGAATATTTGCTGTTGTGGTATTCTCGGACAAGCAAACAAATTTTAAAACTTATCTGAGACTGCATACATATCTGAGTATTTCATTCATTCTGATCAATTATATTTAAATGTTTGTTTAACACTAGGAGTTGTGTGTACCTGATTGCCTTGTTGCAGGTCAAAAGCTGAAGAAAGTGTTTTATTTTATATTTTGTTTTTAACATTCTTGTATCATAGAAATCTTATCTCATGTTAGCTTTGCTAGATGGTATTTTTTGGCAAAATGAATGATTCATTTTCGTGACCATACACATGTTTCTGGTTTTATTTTATCTTACAGAGCACAGTCTGGTACTGGTAAGACAGCCACATTCTCTATGGCAGTCCTTCAATGTCTCGAAGTCCAGGTAAGTTAGTTCAATTGCTCTTCCTCACCCTGAATAAATATGCTATCTTTTGCTAAACAGCATGTCTCAGTAATGGAAATAATGCCACGGTCAGAGATATGACCTTCCCATTCAATAGGATCGTGTAATGAGAATTGAATTGAATGTAAGACAGATTAACCCAGATACATGGATGTGGTTTGTATGTGACAAGGAATGTATCAAAACATGAATAGTTTTAGTTTTTAAGGGAAACAGCTTGAAACAAGCTTTATGAAGACATGTTCATACATTTAACTCGTCTTCTGGACAGAGTAGATGTTTACAGAAAAATGGAAAAGTTCATGCAATGTTGTCCACAAAAGTCGTTATCAGGGCTCTATGAAATCCTAATGTTTACACCGTGGTGTTAAATTGTAGCCAAAGAAACCATCAATGCACTAGTGTGTTTGGTTATAGAGGTACATAATTATAGACTTCATTCTTCTTCTTTTTTTCAGTTTTAACCCCCCATCTTGGTTTTTGAAGATTTTGCTTTGTCAAATTTGCTTGAGTATTTCTTGATCGTACCATTTTGTTTTTTTTTAGATGAGAGAGACTCAAGCTCTAATTATGTCTCCTACGAGAGAGTTAGCAGTCCAAATACAGAAGGTGAGTCCAGATACATGTTGATGATTAAATCTTACCAGAAATCAATGATGGTCAAAAGTTAAATTAGCATAGGTGGAAAAAAACAAAAAAAAAACAGAAGATGCTAGGTAACACATACAAAAAGACTGACAAAAACATTTATCTCATTTTGAATTGAGGCAGGCTCTTAAATAACAGCTTGTGTGATAATGTTAGATTGGTATTCAGTATCATGCCTGTCCAAGAAGAAACTAGAAGCAAATAAGCAAACAGATCATTTCTAAGTTGCATGTATTAATTTCACAGAAGGTGACTAAAATGCCAGTTAAGTGATTCTGAACAGAAGCAGGTTCTGCATAACAACTTGAAAGCGATTATGTAATTCTGTCTTTCATCGTGTCATTGTCATGCCTGTCCAACAATCTAGAAGAAATATGAAACCGTTGACTACCAAAGCTGTTATTTTTCATGTGTAATAGCTTTGTTTATTTGTGAATGTAGCTAAAGTATGCATTGAAAACCTTGTAATGTAATTTGCTGTCTCATAATGTCTACAGGTGATCCTAGCCTTAGGTGATTACATGAGTGTTCAGTGTCATGCGTGCATTGGTGGAACCATGTAATGTTAATGTTTTTCACGTCTTTAGGTGATCCTAGCCATAGCCATGAGTGTTCAGTGTCATGTGAGCATTGGTGGAACCTTGTAATGTCAATTTTTTTTATAATGTCTACAGGTGATCCTAGCCTTAGGTGATTACATGAGTGTTCAGTGCCATGCGTGCATTGGTGGAACAAGTATCGGAGAAGATATCAGAAAATTAGATTACGGCCAACACATTGTTTCTGGAACTCCAGGCAGAGTTTTTGGTGAGTATTTTGGTGGTGATTGGTGTAAAAGAATTTACAGCGCTTTTCAGGACTTCTGGGGATGTTATTTACGATACTCATTGACACTTTAGTCCCACAACAACGCAGTTTTAAATATTCATTGAAAACAATGAAGTGGAAAAAAAATCCAGTTTCATTTAGAGGGATCCTGGTAAAGCACTAACAGACAGGTGTGTATGGATGGATGTATGTGTCACACCAATCATAACATTTCCGTAAATTATTTCCATAGATATGATCCGAAGGAGACATCTGAGGACCAGATCCATCAAGATGTTGATCTTGGATGAGGCAGACGAAATGTTAAACAAAGGTAAGAAAGGAGTTTCATGTTTGAGTTATTTTTTTCAAGAAAGTGGAGGGAAATGGAACCGATTTCCCGTTCATATCTATCAAGTAATATTGTAATACTTCAACAGGCCAGAACTGTTGCCTACGGTGATAACATTCAGTGCCTGACTGCCTGCAGTTACACACAAATATACAGTATAGGACGGTTTATTAGCTGTGTCGCACTTGCCTATAGCATAGAGTCAATAGAGTATAGACCTGATGGTGCATTCTGTCCACTCATGCAGTACCTGTAATAATACTTGATAATACAGACTAAGCATCTATTTAGTTGTTGCTCTCACACACGTTTCCAAGTTTGCAGTCATTACCATGACCAATATACCTGTGTGATTGTGAAACTCTTTACATTCCAACTCTAGGATGATTTTGTACCATAGACAGCTGATATGATTGTTGTCTTGTTTCATTTCTGTGTAGGTTTTAAGGAGCAGATCTATGATGTATACCGGTACCTCCCTCCAGCTACTCAGGTCTGTCTGTTTAGTGCCACCCTCCCTCACGATGTGCTTGAAATGACGCATAAATTCATGACAGATCCAGTCCGCATCCTGGTCAAACGGTGAGAAAACAACCTGAGGATAGCTTGCTGATCCGTCTTCTAAATTTTTATTAAAATTTCTATATATTCTTGTGACAGAGAGTGAGGCCTGATTGTGTGCAAGTAGAATTGATGCTGCATACATGTTATATATATTGTGATGAAATTACATGGATGGTTGTTTAGATAGTTCTTGATCACCATTTCATTATGCAGGAAATTGCACTGGTGTATTATTACTAAGTGTTGACATTAGACTGGGCATAATACATGCAGTGTGAATGGGTAGAGGCATAAAGATGCTCAATGATTTCAATTTAAATAATAATGACTTCAGGATTTAGTTTTTAAGAATGAAGGAAAGGAAAGGACAAGGTTTCTTTCGTTTACAAAGTAACGTGATATTACAGAGCAGAGGTGTCATTATATCTGTAACAAAACAAGGAAGATTAAAATCTTCCATAAAATTGATGTGTTAGGAAATGTATGAGAAGTGACTGGAACTATATTTTCTATTGTTTTATAAATTTACATATTACTGATATTTTCTTTCCTTTCATTTAGTTTTTGTAGTCTCTAGTCTCTGTATCACGACATTTTACCTTTTTATCGATCTCCTTAGTAATACATGAAGTTGCTATGGTAACCCAGTTATGTTGTAAATATGTTGTAAATTAACATTAACATGGTACTGAATATATTCCCCCCCCCCCTCTCCTCTCGTCTTCTACAGTGATGAGTTGACATTGGAGGGAATCAAGCAGTTCTTTGTCGCAGTTGAACGAGAAGAGTGGAAATTTGACACCCTGTGTGACCTTTACGACACACTCACAATCAGCCAGGCTGTTATATTTTGCAACACCAAGAGAAAGGTATGATTATATTAGTCTTTATACCACATATATTTAGGCTAGAATTTTAAGGCAAAAATTGCCTTCCAGGTTAAAGCTATGGAAACCTCTTACTCTAAGAAAATGTTACTTTCTTGCATGAAAATGTGATTGTGTTCTTGTTATCGGTAGCTTACCAAGTCAATGCCTTCTCCTATGAGGAGTGACCTCCCTAAAATGAATTCCAGATGAAATAATAATAATATTTTTTGGCCCATTTGTTACAGACCTATCCATATTATTCACACTTGGGTATTATTTTTCAAAAGATATGAGATCGCTATTTAATATTATATTTTTTTGATCTGTATGGTTTTGTTCGTTCCAAACTATCTATGATGTTAATCCAACCTGGAGATACAGGTCAGATGGGTAGATCATTGACCTTAGTCATGAATATCAAATCCTCCTAAATGTACCCAAGATTTTGATTTTAATAGGTTTGCAATGGTTCGTGGATTCTACGAAAGTATCCACAAAAATGTTATCTACTGCATTAAACCTGGTAATTATAATTATGTCTTTTCTCACCAGGTGGACTGGCTGACAGAGAAGATGAGAGAGGCTAATTTCACAGTATCTTCTATGCACGGAGGAATGACGCAGAAGGAGAGGGACGAAATTATGAAAGAATTCAGATCAGGAACAAGGTATGTGTCATGTCGTTGTAGAGTTTTTATCTGCCACGCAACAGCACTTATCTAACCAGTAGCAAGCAGATGACTTCTGTTACGTTCTTGATTTACGGTAATTTTCTCCATAAGTTGGTAAGTTGAAATGCATAGATGGTAATGGATAGATGGGGGGCAATGGTGATCAGCCTACGAGATATTTATCTAAACTAAGTCAGCTGTCTCTGTGAAAGTTTAGGTTAGTATATCCTTGTTGCACAAAGACACCAAAATATTCAGAGACTTACAACCCTGGGACCTGAATTTGAAAGTAGTATAACTTGCAAGGAAGTATGTATTTCTTGGCTTTTGGGGGCGAGTTGTTCATTAAAAGATCCTGTGTCACATCTTTGAATTGATATGTGGCTAAACTTAACCGGGCTTATATATGAGAGTATTATTATGTTAACCTTCTTTGTAGCACAATAACTTTAGACAGAACTGTTGCCCACCGGCAGGCTCTTTAAATTTACAAAGCTGAGTTGGACATCAAAAGCATCTATATGTATCACAAAATACTTAATGATGACGAGAGTTGTGTTCTCCGATCCTTCTCTTTCATGTCATGTCTGTGTCATGTTTCTTTCAGTCGAGTATTGATAACTACAGATGTGTGGGCAAGAGGCATAGACGTACAGCAGGTTTCCCTGGTCATAAACTATGACCTGCCCAACAACCGTGAATTATACATCCACAGGTAAGCTAGAAGTGAAATCGTTTTGCCTACCTAACAAAATTTATCTTTGAATGTTTAATATCATCAACTTGGTTCTCAGTCAGCTTTCTATTATCCCGTGAAATCCCTACTTCCACCACTATTAGGATGGGTGTAATAAGTATAATTGGATTTAACCATTGGGTCACACAGAAGTCATGCAAGGATGGCCTCTGACTAGTACCTTACCCAAAACTGAAAGCTGAATAGTTCAGATGGGAGAACATAAAGACACATTAGTCTAAGATCTCTTCCAGAAAAAATCCTTGTATGAAGCACCTGAAGAAAAGTGTGTTTAATATCCGTCTTTAGACTGTCCGGAATAATTCATTGGATCTGAATCATTTGACACATTGCCATCTTGCTTCCAGAGGCACAAATCCTTTACGAGGTGCCATTTAGGTTCACTATTAACCGGATCCATATCACCATAAAATTTGAGTATCCCCAACCTTCTCCCTTGCATTACAGAATAGGCCGTTCAGGACGGTACGGTCGTAAGGGCGTGGCCATCAACTTTGTGAAGAGTGACGACATCCGTATTCTCCGTGACATTGAACAGTACTACAGTACACAAGTGGACGAAATGCCAATGAACAGTGAGTATGAATAAAACTGAAAAGATGGACGATGAAATCACAAATCATAAATATGTGTGTTATTCACTCAAGCCTCTGAGAAGCTGCTTAAGAAACATCCAGGGTTTAGCTCTCCCCAATTCCTCTAGGATATATGTGAGGAACAGTCCAGACAAATTCAAGCAGCAAGCTGTATTAGTAGTATTGCATCAAATTCTTTTTAAAGCAATCGTATTGTCATTTTGTGGTAGAGATTTCACAGTAGATGTTCGAAATTCTTAAGAACATCACATGAAAAGCAAATGTCAGTGTTGATCATGTTCAGCATGTTCAGCATACTAACTTGAACAGTGAATACTGCCCCTAGGGATAACCTGCTTTTGCATACAAGAATCAGGGCTGAAACTGTCATTTTCATAAATTGTTGAGGATCATTAACTAGCTATAGACAAGAAGATAAACTGAATGACTCATACGGGAAATGTATTCTGGCAAAGAAATACAACCAACTCCTTTAAAATATTTTGTAGGATAGATCTTGAGGACTCTGTCATGTGCTGCTATTGTCTAAGGTTCAGATACTCTAACGAACTGAAGGTTCCTTTAAACCAATAATCTGGGGACACAAATGAGTAAAACGGTGGGAGTGCTGTCAGGGAATGGGGGGGGGGGATGGTGGGGGTTTGTTAGGGGGGTATTGAGGGGGGTTGGAAGGGGGTATTGACGAGAATTGAAAGAGATCCTACTTCATCTCCTGCATACTTCTTCTCCATTTGTTCTTGACCATATTCCAGGTAATTCTACTGCCATTTATCATGCTATGTGAAATCATTGATAAGAATCTGTTTTTCTTCTTTGTTTTAGTTATTGACTTGATCTGAGCTCTCTACATTCCACGGATGATAATACTGACCAATCAACGATGATTGCGACATGGCATCTATTTGATGGCAGGCTTCATCTTTACAAACTCCATAAATTCTTCTTGGGTAGATTTGTTTCAAAATTGTGAAACAGATATAACTTAGCACATCCGTAGTGGATCTTCAGGCCATTTTGCGAAAAACACCGGAGGAAACGATTGAAAATTGATTTACTTCATCATTAATAATGGTATGATCTCTTTTCCAAGTAGAAGCTGATTGGGTAAATTAACTACATGGATTATTCAACCCTGTAAATCATAACATCATCCTTACTTCATTTTTATTTTTTTCTTGCTTTTCTAGTTGTTACAATCGAGATGTCCATCCAATGATAGATTCTATATGTAATACAAAAACAAATCTGCGACCTTAAGCTTCAGTCTTTTAGGAGAAATAATTTGTTAGGAAATGTCTTTGAAACAGAGCATTATGTCACTTAAAACCACATCTTAAAAAGAGACTAATTTGAGTAGCAGACACTGAAGCACTTTATACTCCTCTTTGTCACTCATGTGACTATTTTATGATTGTCACTCAGTATTCTATGATGTCACTCACTATGCTAAGATATCACTCACTATGCTATGATGTCACTCTCTGTGATGTGATGTCTCAATGCTACAACGTCATTCACTATGTTAGGATGTCACTTACTATGCTAAGATGTCATTATGCTGTTGCAAAGTACATTCTCAGAAATAAAGCCATCTTGCAAAAATAGTGTTTGGCTATTATACCTGCTAATTGGATGCAAGTATGACCTACTGATTAGCAAAACATGTACAGTTGTGCTTTGTGATGAGACAATCTGTTTAACATTGTAGCTGTACTTAAGTCAGACTCGAGGTTAGCATCAGGCTCATCTTTTAAGTGTATCAAGAAACACATTTTTATTTTAAGACATCTTTACCTTTAATGATCTGTGATATGATTTATAAATATGATATCACAGTAAAGTTATCTCTTTCATTAATATGAGATTTGATTTACTAGTAGTTGTTGCCCTTTATAACTTCAAACAATAAAAAGTGGAACAAACAGATTAACCTCCACTTTATGGCCCCCAGTGATCTTGTGACACGATTTAGCAAGAAAATGTCATTTTAAGGAAAAACCAGGTTCTCAATCTCCAAGGCCAATTGTCATCAGTATGTGAATGTATCCAGACACTCAGTAATTAATTCAGTGTGTCTGACATTCTTAATAATAATGACAAACCGATTCAACCCTTAAAACTACCAGAATGGGGAGCAGCATTGTGGGATTAACTTTGCAAGAAATAAACAAGAAAATGTTGTTAGCAAGGAGGTTACCTTTTTATGTAAAACTACCATAAGTCATCATTAGTTTTGGTTCTATCAAAGTCATTCTATGACATTTTAATGCTACAATTATCTCTCTCTTTTTAAAACGAGGGAGAGATTTGTTTATGAGATGTTAAAGAATGATTTTAATGCATTAACTTTGGGTGTCTTGCACAAACAATTTAAACAGCCCTATACCTGGAACGTGAACACTAATTTGATGGTAATAGTCCTCTAGTGACCTAATTTATTTTGATCCAAAGTCTGATTCCAATGGGACAACACTACTTTTCTGCTAATCAATTGGAATGATCAACTGCTCTTAATAAGCTATGAAAATTGGGTGAAAAATGTAAGAATGTAAGAATGCTATAATGCAAAAAGACTGCTTGTACGGAATTCAGCAAAACTAGGAAACCATTAGAAGTGTATGCGATTGGACAGTAGTGAAGATGTCACCATGGCAACGGAAGCAATCCTCGTTAATCTTCCTGTGACTAGTGACAGTGCTTGTATATATTTTGTAGTATTTCTTTCTTACAAGCTGTTTGTAAATTGAGTTTGTAACAGTGTCAGATACGATTCTATTCTGAGATGAATGTACGATGATTTATCGTAGAATTATCTTTGGGGACAGCAGGTTGTTGGGATGAGTTATTAGGGGGTTAAAGGTTTATCTTACTTAAAAGAGAAAGACTTGTAGATAGGTTTCTGGTCATCTTGTTTATTAATATCCAAGATTTTTGAAATAAAAGACAGTTTTAAGAGATATTTTGGGTTCTGATTTTTTTTAACCATCATACAGTATATTACTCACATTATTAAAGTCGGGGAGGGGTTCGGTGGGGGGGGGGGGCTGGGGGTGAAGAGTTTAAACCTAATACAAAATCTTTTACGGAGTATCAGCACAACCGCGCGTGGAGACCTAATTATTGACTTAAATTATTCCCTTAATAAGCCTCATTGATGCTGGGTCATCACCCCATCTTAAATTTTTATGAGTGATAGTCCCATCGATGTAGCTGAAGCCAGCTGGACAGCTTCTGGTTAACTTCCCCACCATATCGTGTAATACTATTATGACCTGAAGAAAATTTCTGTGGGAAATTACTTTTATATGTAAAGGAGAAAGTACACTTTTCTGAGATTACAATTCTAAATTGGAAAGCGTTCAAAGTATCTTTCCATCTTCCTTTCACTTATCTCGCTTGCTAGCTTCAAACCCTTCATTCCATTCATAACTTCGCATTACCCGACATTGCAGAACACATGACGTGTAGAAAGGTCCCCTGGAAAATTACATCATTATAGGCGCTCCTTTCGGCAACGAAAATATGACTATATTGCTCTTTTCTTATGTTTCACCCGGGTCGTGAGAATACCCCCTCCCCACTTATCACACTCTCGTCAGGCCTGGATATAACAGAATTGGTCTGTTCCTTGAGGAACCTATGTATGTTACTTTACACCATACATCGTTTAACCACATGGTGTATTAGAATACATCTTTCATTGAAAACAAGATCGGATTATTGGCAGAATCTTTCGGTGATCTATCTGTACCGAGACTTGATTTCTGTATAAGACGGTTACAGGGACTCCTGGTCGCAAAAGACACTAGTTTCATCCAACATACCACTTGTTTTGTAGGACTCCAGCACCGGGCGTTGGATCACTAAGCCGCTACCTATTTATGCCCTAGTCCGCCCATTCCGAGTACCCAGTCACGCATTCTAGTCTAATGTAGGTGGTTGAATCATGACGTAGTGAGTGGACACTTCCATTTCTTCTGAACTTGTAAGTCCACACACTAAGGGTCAATATTCCAAATGTCCGTAATACGGCTTCATCATTCCTCTGTGTAGGAAGGTCCCTAGTCGGTGACGGCTCGTAAAGGGAAGATCTTCGATGATTCGTTACCTTCACTTTAGAATCCGTGAAATTCTGTTTGAAAACGTGAAATGAACTGCATTTAATGGAAACGGAATGTGAATAAGCACGCTACTATATAGTACTAATTGTAAAGTACTCCATCAGTTGTCATTCAATTATAAGGAACAATTAGTGAAGGCCTACTCTTAATTATAGGTTTCAATACATACACCCTCCCCCTCCCGCCCGCCCGCACCATTCATTCGGCTTTTCTTTCACAATATTCATTTTTGTTTTCCTATAAGGTATTTTATCTAAATTCAACAAGTTCGACGGCAGCTCAATGGAAGCTTTTCCTATTGTGGTCAAATATATCAACCTTCTTCATAACATATAGTCTTACCACACTTTGCAATGACAGTGGATGGTACATGGAGAAAACCTGTGAAATAGAAACAAGAACAAAGTACTCCAATATTTGTCTTATATTCTAGAAATGTTGTTATGCCTTAAAGGTAATCTGTACCCCCACCCCCCCCCCCCACCCCCCTCGTGCTAGAAAGTCAAATAAGTGTCAATCATGCATTTTACGGCAACTGTAAAAGTAGTTACCCACACTGAGAGATTTTACTGTCCATTTTTTCTTCATCAGTGTCCTTTTCTGATGAACTTCTATAGATTTTTTTAGGATGCTGTAATTTGAGGCCTTGCTGACCTTTAATAGTTGCAGTGTTTCAGTTTAGTCAGCCGGTTACAATTCCATTTCAGAATAGCTTTTCAAGTAAGTTCAGTTTGTTTGATATAACTAATCGAATGGTATTTATGGAATACTTCTATATGGACTTTAAAACTTCACGGTCTCAAGTTCGCCGGGCTACAGGGCCACACGCATAAAGGGTCAAAGTGTATTGACACTGAATATCAGTTTTCTGTTACATTCTACAATGTGAAGAGAGGTGCTAGGAAAGGAGTATATAGGGCTGATGGATCGACATACCATGAAGGATCGGAAGATTATGCCCAAGCTAGGCGCCGAACCTCTATAGTACAGTACCACCCATAGATCGGCGCTGTAACATATTGCTGGTACCGCCTTCACACGTGCTAATTACTCCGAGTGCGCGTAATGATCTGTAGTTTGCGATGTGCGCGGTCATAGTGCGCGGTATACATGGAAAACCCACGCTGAAATCAAGATGCGCGCGTACTTATGTCAAGTTTGCCATTAATTTATCTTCAAGATCTTACGACAGATTATGATGTGTACTGCAAGTGTGTATGAAATGGCGCCTTATAACATAGACTAGTATTTAGTGCATATATTTCTCTATAGTGTCTTCGATGTGTTCTTGCGTTGCAATAGTGGTTTGTCAGAGCTGAACGATTCAACGTTTCATCTCGCATATTTTCTACGCGCACTTCAATGCAATCATTGTATGTTCAACCTAAGCGGTATTTATCTTTTCGATTCTTCGCTCGCAATGTTTCAGGTAAGCATCTGTCATACACGTGTATAGCATATAGGCATTCACATATATATAAGCTCTAAGCTTCTATGTTTATCTTCTGTCGCTTTGAAATTTCCAATAATATTACATGTTATACTGAGGATAGGTTTTGTGTATTGTAATCGTCTCAGTTTCGTTCGCAAGGATAATTATGAAAATGTCGTCTGCAGAAGAAGGGGGCTGGGTGGTGGTATACACACATGTCGTTTTTTAATTGGGCACATGTGATGCAGATATCAACTTTTAATTGACAACTCCAGCTATAGTATAGGCTAAACTAACCTAATTGGATATCAATTGATACTTTGAGAATTTAAATTCTACTCCAACAGGCCATCCATGTTGCAGTTATATTGTGCTGCTTGCTGTTATGCCTCACGCAGGAAGACAATAACAAGGAATGCGGCTTTGCTCCAACGCCATTTGATGTTATGCGTCATCCGTTCTATGCGCAAGACCTTGAGGAATTCATCGAAAAAGAATTTAACGTCCTCATTAAGATAAGAACCCTCTCCAGAGAACATATAAGACACATGTATAAGGACTTGGTACTGCGAGCTGGTGATAATGATGAAATCAATCAGATCATGGAAGATATTAAGGAAAGATGGAAGAGAGAGCTATACAACTGGCAGATGAGAGGATGTATGGAGAAGAGCAATGAACAGAACAAAGAGACCAAAGTGAACCGAGTTGAACTCTGATGAAAGACCAAAGGACAACGTTTAGATCATTACCATTAAAAGTATAGTGATGCAGTTACGTGCATGCATTAAACAATAGGTCGCTACACTGCTGATGAGCTGAAGGAGGAGGGAGGCTTGTTGTTTCACTGGTTGTTATTTTCCATCTCAATTTTGGGGAGATGTGTGTCCAAAGGGAGAAATTGTAATCGGGACAAATGCTCGCTCTCTGATTATGCTACTGCATCATGCTCTTCCCTACTCACTCTCTTCGATTCTTAGCTCTCTAACCGTTTTAAGCAAGCCTATACCGCAGGTTTAGTCGCCAATGTTGTTTTAGTTTGTATAATAATTGGCAGTTTTCACAATTGTTGACCATGTCAGGACAGATTTTTTTCTCGGAATGTTGACAGGGTTGTAGGTATACGCGGCATACATCACATATCATATATAACAGACGCAAAATCCAAGAAAAAGTTTTATTATGATAACATATTAAACAGCGTCACCAACTATTATTGTTTATACGCTTGAAAACAGTGACCCGTTGAAAGCGCGACAAGCGAAAATCATAAGTTTGTAAAATGCGCAAACTGCACTGACGCGTGCTTGCAAAGTCTACTTAACAGCGAATGTTATAAAGGTTTCTATGAAAACTGAATAAATATCAACCATTTTTATAATTTCATTCTGTATCAAAGAGCGTATTTTTGATGTTGTTCTGTCAACGTATTATTGAAGGGGAAAAACTACAATTTTACAACTGTTTTGGTGGAAATGCGTGCCATATAATGATCGTGTGCACCACGTACTCTGAAGTTCATCGCATGCGTGGAGACAATTCGCGTGTGTGTGTGTGTGTTTCATGAGCGAAAACAACTGTCACACACAACCCGGCGGTTTGTTCTAAAGCTTGGACAACTCGTGTTATGAAAGTCGCCGAAAATATTCAGCCAACCGTTTTGTCAATATCATGATTGTCACTATAGCAATGTAAAACAAACGAAAGAAACGTTGTCAAACTTTTCTATATTCAGTTTAATGGTATAATAGCCTACAACTACTAGTTTTAAACTTTTAGGCGTCCATCACAAATTTCTTAAACTAAGGGTATCCATTCTTCACACGCCTACAGTTCTGATATAGGTTGTAAACGGAAGCTCCGCAAACTATTGGCGTGACCCACTAAGTTGGTCGCTACAAATGTTCCTTGAGTCGCGGGATATTTCTAGTCGTCAGACGATTACCTTCAGTTTTCGGAGCTGGACGACGGATATCGATTAAGTTCATTTTAAAATATTTAAAACATCGAGTCCAAGCTAGCTCTCATGCATTTTCGAGCATAGATTCTGAGGTGTGTGTGTGTGTGAGGGGGGGGGGGGTCTGGGGGGTAAGTCTTCATGGAACATCAAGGGTCGTGGAGCTAAAACTTTGCGGACTATTCTAAATAATGATTATGGTCAACGGAAGGAAAATAAAGAACATGTAACGGACACGAAGGTTATCTTCATAGCTGGCTGGGCAAATATGTACAAATGTCACATAAACTAGCTATATGAATATGGTTGTCATTTTCGAATAACCTCCCTTGCCCCAGATATATTGCAGTACCAGATCCGCGAGAAAATCATTGCTCTCCAAATCATTGGGGTGGGGTGGCACGACCCCGGCCCACGATGTCGGGGGTAATACACATAGACCCCCTTCCCTCGACAATACCTCACAGTTGTAGCATGCGTAGGCATACGTACATAAAACAGGATAAGAGATGGAGCAATTGGTGTAAAGACGTGCCACAAATTACAATCAGGCTGGTGAAGGGTACCCTGTGAGTGAGATTTGTCGTAATCGTTTTCAATCGCTAGGTCTTCATGTGTTTGGCATGCTGTTAAGTTAATTAATTCAGCAAAGGGAAATGGCTCGGGAAAGGGAGGGAGGGATATAGGTGGATAGGTTGGCACTGCGATGACCCATTCCCCTTCCCTACGCCACCCTTGATAGCAGTATACTGCTTGCTGAGACAATGAATGAATGAGATTTAGCGATTCTATATTTGTCGCTAGAATGCTGCATTTTACTATATCAGGGTTCTATTCCATTCGCCACTACATGTTCAAATTACTTTGTCCCTATTTAACGACTACTCAAATAAAAGAAACAAGAACTGCTCGAATTAATTCTTCTTTTTATTTTGTGACTGAGGCTTTCTTTATTCTTGTATAGATGTGTCAGTGACATTCAACATTTCAGGAGTAAAATTGTATTGATTAGGTTACAGTATAAGTAATGACCATTGGCTTAAATTGATACAGTTATCGGCAATCGAACAGAGCGATGATAGCTCTAAATTTATTGTAAATTCGTTCCTCGTCATATGCCAAGTGTATTGTGTTTATTAATATTCCCAGATTCGCATCGTTGAGTGATAGAACGTCACCGTCCCTAACCTCGGCTGCAAGCACGTTTTTGTATCTGGCAGGTAATGCATCTCTCAGCTGAATCAGTAGGCCTGGGCCCTGCTCAGATTCCCTTACTGCTCGGAGTGGGCAGGCCGCCTCTGCGCGGGTAAGCAAAACACCAGCTAAACACACAACCAGAAACAATACCCCAAGATGATTCATGATAGATCTGAAAGTAAAGAGTCAGTGGGATTCTTCAAATTTTTCATAACAAAAGTACAATTTCTTTTCTGAATCATTTATTAAACAGTTGAAAAGTATACGTTACAAATATTGGACGTCTGCGTTTGATTTTCGACATAGAATATGGCTCCCATTGTTCATGACGTGAATATCGATCACGAGAATATGTATGTAGCCAACATTTGAAGTAAGTCGTAGATGTATATATGCTTTGAATTGGTCGAGGTGAACAGTACGTTGTAATGAGTCCTTCCAAGATATATGCAGGAGCTGTCCCTTGTTGCTGACTTGAACACAGATAAGTGGTCGATACGTAGCCTGTGCAGATGGACATACTAACATTCACAATTAAGTTCAAACAGGCCTGAATATGTTGGTAAGTATATACTGTATACTGTACATATACAATTTACTACATCTCCCTCTCGACAGAAAGTCGTCTAGGCTGTTTTAAAAGCAATTATCAATACGTGAGCCTATATGAAGCACTCAGTATACAATTACTAGGCCTGGCCTGGGCCATTCAAATATGCATTTACAACCCTGGTCTGCAGTGGTTATTGTCGTGAAGTGGTAAGCGGAATTATCAATCAGCTCAGTGATTTTCGAGGACTTCGTAATGTTAATTGGGAAGTAAAGTAACGTGAATTATGTGAATTACCCCGGTAACTTCAGCTGATCGGTAAGGAAATGGTGCCGTTTAAATCTATTGTTAAGGTAACTTACCCAAGAATTGCTCTTTCGTCTCAGTGTAATATAGTCAGCTGGTCAAATGACAATCCGTGTTATCTTGCGATTCTGTGGTTGCGACATTCGCAGTCTGTAAGTTCAAAATTCGGTTGATCAAAAATTGTTTTGGTGTGAACACAATTTAATGCGAACTCAATCCGCGTACAAGCGCACGCGCCAATTCGTCTGTATACATATACACGTTGCGCGCGTTTCAATCACTGAAGCATGCGCAAAGCATGCAAACTCATCTAAATAATTCAAAAAGGTTTCTCTCAAAATATCTCAGGAGCTAACGCGAATATAGGCCTTTATACAACACCTAATTATATTCCGGCCATTTCATTGGTCAATTGCTCGTCGATTGCATGCAATATCCGCTCTATTGCACGCTATGAAATAGAACCGTGCAATATACTTTTTGGATAGCACTTTTTTCAATGGTAAGAGAGC
>JAIPMN010006560.1:0-10294 GCA_020650975.1 Apostichopus californicus
CATCTCACTAGTTCTTTCGGCGACTTTAATCCCTATTCATTGAGCACAATAGCATTTCCTGCGTATAAACTCGTAGAGGGATTATACGGGGTGTCTACGCGGCGTCTACCCGGCAATTTGTTTGTCAACGAGTTTATACGCGAGTGTACTTGTTTATAGGTTTTTATATGATTCTGTGCGCGTACACATGTCCAGTTATACGTGAGCGGTACTGTACCTAGTTCTGTGGTGGGTTATGCCTTTTTATCTGACAAAATCTGTTCATTTGTGCCAAAATAAGAGCTGTGAATATTTTTCTCATCAGCTTGATATGAAATTGTTGCAGTATAAACATATATGCAAGTTGGAAACAATTTCTTTATGTGTAAAAGCATTTGAGTGAAGTTTTAGGAGTCTGTTTTCCCTATTTCTCCTTACACTTGTAGCTCTGGGTGGGCCTTACCTCAATTTTATTTAAACAAAAGTAAATGTGCTTTCTTAAAAAAGGTATATCCTTTCAGACAATCTAACAACTAAGTGAGTTCTTGTCACATGACCACACAGAATCCTCTTATCTGATGGTAATGAAGGCCTACAGTGCAAGGGATGCATGTGTTGTACTGTTTCGATCCGTGTTCAAATATTTGCAATAATTAAACACACACAACAAAAATTGTAGTCATTTTATATAGTTATTACAGTTTTAAGAAAGTCACCTTAAAAATATGTGAAGTCTCTGGAGTGTTCCTTTAGAACTACAGTGATGATGATGTCTGCTCCTTGTTGCAGGCTTAAATGTTAATTCATTATTTTATAAATTCTCATAATTCTACCAAAGCATGTTCTGTTAGCTTCATATAAACAATGGAGCACCCTTGGATGACATTCAACACCAAATCCTAGACAAATTTGTAATGTATTGTACTGAACTGATAACAACAGTTTTAATGGACTACAACATATTGAAATTAATTTTGTCCCTAATTAAAGTCACCTTATAAGTAGAAATTTGATCAATGTACCAATGCACACTGGCTACAATGCAGTTGAACATGTGACTGTACAAGGGCACACTGTCGGGTGACCAAACCAAAACATTTCCATGCTCTTGGACTGTAGTTTTGTAAAGTCTTGCTATTATTTGGGGCCAAATATGCTCCTTTTTAAGTGTTAAAATATGTTTGAATCCTTGCAGAAGGCAAAAGGAATCTTTGCAATGGTGATGGCTTGAGTGGGTATCCTTACGTGTGTGTGTGATGTCATGTTAACTCTCTAACTAAAAAGTACAGTACTGATGAACTTCATACCTGGTATGATAAGGATCCACCTAAGTGAATTCAAGATCTCTATTGTTTTCTATGATGGTCTCAGGTCACTTGAGGTCAACATATCGGTGAAAGTCTGAAAACTTTGTGAAGTCAATGACTTTAAAAGTAAATCTTAGATTAACTTCACACATGGTAGGTGGATCCACATTGATTAGTACAAGAACCCAGTTGGGGTCTTTTTAGGAGATCATTTGAGATCTCTAGAGCTTAAGGTTTTAAAAAATTGTTAACTTTATAACTCCAATAGCAAACCTTACATAAAATGCAAACAGTGTGTTGATCCGACTAGTGAGAAGATCCCTGTTGTTTTTTGTTGAGATGAAATGTTACTTAAGGTCAAAAGAGCTCAAAGTCTCAAACCCTTGTTATTAAACATGATAACTACAAAAGTAGAGCTTGAATAAACTTCATCCTGGTATGTAGATCCGCTTAAAGGCATTGAAGACTCGCCCCAAACCGTGTGCCGCGCTCTGAAAAAGTTAACTTTCCGTTGCTTGCAAGTGAAGTTTTCTTCTTGTCGCTACAAAATGCAGACAGTAATGAAACGTGATACCTTGTTATCTTTTATCTAGACCTGAGATGTCCATGGCTGCTATGTACACTGTGTTGTGGGTATTGACCGTAGCTGTATGCATTGACTGTACACTAGTGTCTAATTACCGACGGTAGCAAGCTGTGTGTGTATTTTCTGGGATCAATGGTGGTGTCTAACACTTCTGTTACACCTCATTCAAAACTAGGTCAGATTACCGGCATGAGACGTTTGTTTGTGCGCGAGTCTTCATACCCTTTAATTGTGTACAAGAACCATCTTCTTTTCTGTGGAGGCAAAGTTCAATTCAGGTCAAGGCCCTAACATAACAGGATAACTCCAAAAATAAAGCTTGAATGAACTCATACAGTATGTGGTGTGTGGATCCATCTTATTAAGTGCAAGAACCTTGTGTGCATAGTTTACAGATAATCTCCTCATTTATAATGTGGCAAGGAACCACTAAGCCTCTTGTCTTTCATGTTAACTTGTTGGTTGCTTCCCCTTGTCAGAGCTTAACATCTTTATGTAATTATTACAGAGTGTCCTTCAGAGGAATTGAATCTAGAGAGTTTGAAGCTGAAGTAGTCCAGCAATACGATGCACTCTTGAGCAAGCAGGTTGTTATAGAGGTAATACCAATTATGACTTTATTCTGTACTATCAACTTTTCATTTTCTGTTCAATAAACAACTGTCTTAAAACCTTCAACTGACTTCCAATCCAATGGATTTCCTATCATTTATCTGTAGGTCTGTCTCTTCAGCTAAGTTTAAAGGCCTGTGGAATGTTTGGTCAATATCAAAGATCTCCAAGTTGTCACCTATGTACCCCAGGGACCTCATTTTTATATTAATGCAAATTAGGTCATTAAGATTAATGGGTGGTCCAAACATGACATCATTCAAAATGCTTTCCTTCTAGGAATTTAAGCTGGACGAATGAGTCAGCTTTACCAAGAGTTTCCACCTCCTCATGTTCCTGTCTCTTTGCAAACATCATTGTTTAGAGTGACCTGGTAACCTTTCACACCTTCCTACCTCAATGACTGCCCTTGTCAGCTTCCTGCCACATGCTCATTCTACCATTAATATTTATTGTTGATAGAGATGTAACAGAAGGTGTACAGGAATGAGATGTCAAAACTTGTTTGATTTAATTTATGACCAAACAGTTGCTCAGTTTTTCAATAGCATTGACAAACAAAAGCAATTAAAGTTGTGAAGGGCTGAAACTGACAGTACAGAATAACTATGAGTTTATACTTGTTAGGTTAAATACGTGAAATTAGGTAAAGTACATAGCTATCTCACTCAGGCAGCTTACTTGCTTTCTCTGTTATAAGGCCTATTGTCACTGATATGTTTGCAGACTAAGACTTGTTTCTCTTACATAATAATTGGAATGTCAAACCTTAGACAGGTTGTCAACATGCTTTAGTTTCATACACACAAAAGTGAACAGCTAGTGCAGAAGAACAAACCAATGATCAATGTAGGATGAAGTAATAGCATCGTGCAGCACATTATGTGAACACTATCACAAATATCCTTTGTTATAATTCTACCCTTAACAACCAGTTATCCCTTGGATTTAGGCAACATGTAGTCCGGTTCAATGTCATAGCATCTTATACTAGTAGGTAATTGATAAGAAAACGTTGGAAAATGTACAAGTTCTTGTATTTTGGATAACATGGAAAAGAGGTAGGTGACACTAGGTGTTATAATGAAGCAATAATGAGACATTTGTAGGGGTAGCTTTGGTGATGGGTAGGGCTAATTGACTTTTTGTCAAATAGTAATGAAAAAGGTGTTTCCATCAGTATCAGTAGTGTATGTGGCACTTAAGTCATAATGACACTTCTAATACAATTATGTTACCATTGATCAATTGCCAAGCTCTTGCTTACTCTAGGGCAACTCAACAAGGCATGTTAATAACCTGTGTTGTGCATGCAGACTGTGAAGATGTGAACCTGCTTGTATAATGTTACCTCAAAAAGTACAGCTTGGTTGTTCTTCATACATGGTATTTAGATCCACCTGGAAAGTACAAAAAAACTGTTTCAATTTGTGGAATTTGAAAGTCAACAGAGGTCAAAGTTTGAAAACCTTGTGAAAATGATAACTCAAAAGTTTATTCTGGTTGAACTTCCTAGTTGGTATGTACATTAAGAATTCTGAAGTTGATGGAGTTCAAGGTCACTTGTGATCAGCATAGGGCAATTCCTGCAAACTTCCTAAACCTTGAATTACTACAAAAGTACCTCTTCTGTGAATTTTGTACTATGTATGTACATCTGCTGTAGTGCGAACAAGAACACTGTTTTCTTTGGAGGACAAAGATCAACAGAGATCAAACTCTGAAAACATGTTTAATTAGTAAGGTAACTCCAGATGTAAAGCTTGGATGAACTCCACACATTGTATGTAGATGTACAGAAGTGATTACAAGAACCCTACTATCATTTGTGGTAAACAGAATTCTGAAAACCTTGTAAGCAAGCTACCTCCTAAAGTGAAGCATGAATGAACTTGATGTGTAGTTTGATATTAGTGGAACAACCTTGGCAGTTGCTTGAAATCCTATTTAGATCCAGCTTAGTGGATAAAAGAAACCTACATTCTATTATGTGCATGCCACAGGAGCAACAGAGATCAAACTCCTAAAATGAAGCTTTGATGAACATAACACATGATATGTAGATCCACCTTAGTGAGTGCAGGACCATATTGGTTTACAGTAGGTCTAAAGTTAACAGACATCAAAGTAGAAACCTTTTAGGCACGATAATTCCAAAGTGAAATATGAACAAACTTTACTCTTGATATGCAGGTCCACACTGGTGAAAGAACCTTGCTGTCAGGAATTTTCAATACACAAAACATCTTGTGTGTGGAGTTACATTAGATGTTCTTATATAAAATGTGGCAAGGAATCACTAAGCTTGTTGATCTTTTTTGGTTATTTAGCCAGAAGATGCAAGACTTCAGCATGAGGAGAAGTCCCCATTCAAGGAGATGCCAAGGAAAGCTTCATTGTACTTTCAGCCTCTCATTACAACAATGTTTTATTGCTGTTTATATCACTACTATGATCCTGAGGTAAAGGCCTTTTCTTTATTGGTTATATAAGTTTAAAAAGCATTTTGTTGGAAGAATAAGTCAGTACAGTATTAAGTACATCCTCAAGTCACTGCTTGAGTACAAATGTCTGGTGAATATTTGTTTTCAAACTTTGTTTCTGATATAATATTTGGTACAGATATCTAACCATGGCTAGAACAAGTTTTCACAATGGGGAGTGTCATGTGACATTGACAACTCAACTTCAACAGAGTATCTAAATTCTTGTTAAGTGGATATGTTTGAAGTACTCTCATAGTTTAGATTGCTTACCTGGTGTTATACCAAGGATTCTGAAGTTTTTGTGAGACAAGCATTATAGTGAGGCATTGTTGTATCAGCGTATGCTGTTAAGGCTGTGCATTATAAGGGTTTGGCAGTACAATCAGAGGTTAGATGGTTGTTTCAGATATACTATAACAAATCTGTGGTGCATCTTTGATGCCCTAGAGTATTGTATATTTTCAGTGATAAATGCATGGTTTACCTTCATTAGGATATTTGGTACTCGCAAGTTATGACGATTAGTTTATCAGTACCTGAATAAAACAAGTTATGTCAAACTGATGTAACGGCGGGAAGCTGCATAATTTGTTACCCTTTGGCATTCTAATGCATTACTCTATAATAGTACTATATTTATGCATCTCTACTCCAGCAGAATCAAATAAATGTACTTGACTGCAGCACTGACAAGAACCTATTGAAACTTTGGAGTTCAAATATCATTTGAAAACTTTATAAACACCATAATTGCAAAGTAAAGCTTGGATGAGCTTCTTACTTAGTATGTACATCCAAAGTATATTACATGAACCCTACAAATACTGGTAGGTGGAATGTTATTTGAGATCAGCAAGAGGTCAAAGTCTGAAAAACTTGTAAATGTGATAATGGCAATATAAGTTTTTTCATACAGTACTTGATATATCAATCACCCTTGGTGATAACAAGGACCCTGTCAACAGGTCAGAGTCTGAAAACTTTGTATTCATGAAAATTGCAAAGGTAAAATGCATTAGTGGAAGAGCATTGTAAATCATTGAAGTCAGTAATTGCCAACACTTAAAAACCTTATTCATAGTGTGACAGTTGAGTGGCAAGAAATCAGGAAGGCAATTGGCAAAAACATCTGTGTTGTTATCTCCGAATGTACATGAAAGTCAAAATCTTGATGACATTTGTGCCTTACGTTTATTACATCTTGGAAAGTGAAGTACAGGAACACTTATACAATGTTTTGTGTGTGTGTGTGTGTACTTATGCTTTATAACTATGCAATTGCTACCTTAATATAATAAGATAAATATGAGATATGAGATTAATGTGATCATTAAGTAACTAACATTGATATTATGTTTTCCTTTAGACATCTTACAGCAGTCCACAGGTATTCAAGAAAGACTTCAAGTTGACAGATAAACAGTACTTGTACACTGCCCTAAGAGCTAGGTCAACGATCAAAGACTGGGACAGCATAGAAAGTCTGTTTACAGCAAAGGTAAGCAAACTAAGTCATATATAGAACTTGCTTGATATTGTGTCCATTCCCTTATTTGAGAAATTATATATTAATATATATATCTATTATATCTATCAACACACCAGACAAATTACACGTCACAGACTGGTTTTGTCCTTTTGGGACTCATCAGTCGAAGGTAGAAATTGAACCCTGGACTTTTGTGTCACTCCTAATCACCGTGATTCTGCTGTATTAAATGTTGTATCTGTCATACCACTTACTACACATTCATTATATATATATATATACATTTGACCTATGTGATTCATAAACACTGAAACTGAAGAGGATTTAGTAGCCTGTACAATGTTTTCAGATTTGACCATTGCAGACCTCAAATGACCTTTGAATGCCACAAAAAGACCAAGGAAGCAAAGAAACTCATTAAGAGGCATCTACATGTTAAGTATGAGATACACCAAAACTGGATGTTAATATTGAGTTGACTTGTTTACAAAGTTTTAAGATTTTGACATTGCTTATCTCAAATAACCTCTAAGGATAGCATACAACAACTCATTAAGAGGCAATGAGGTATGTACATCATTATTAAGTATGAGACTCATCAATCCTAGAGTAATTGTATTAGCTTGGTTATAAGGTTTCATATTTTGACTACTGTTGGTCTTATATGACCTTTAAAGTCCACCAAACTACTTGAAAGCTATTAATTATGAAGGGTTAAATATCACCCAATTATGAGATTCACCAATGCTGTAATTTTAGAGGAGGCTTGCTGTAAGACATTCAAAATTTATTTTTGGCCACTGGGGACCTCAATGATTCCTCTAGTGAAAATGGCAGCCAAGACCTCACTGAGGGCATCTACATACCGTGTAAGGAGTCCATAACTCTATGTTAACAGTGATCAAGTTTTATTCCTTGCCGAAGGAATCTATGCGATGGTGTGTGTGTGTGTGTATTTGACACTTTGGCTCGTAAACATGATATCTAAAGAGGTAAAGTTGGATGAACTTTGACTTAGTATGTGGGTAGCCCTTAGTAAGTAGAGGTTTTCTATTTTTTCCATGGAGGTCAAAGGTCATTTGAGATCACCAGAGGTCAAAGGCTGAAAACGTTGTAAACACGGTATCTCAAGAAGTAAAAGCTACTTGAATCTTAAACTTACACTGATCATAGCCCTTGTTAAGCAGATGACCCTATTGTTTTTCATGGAGGTCAAAGGTCATTTGGGGTCACCACATGTCAAAGACAAAACCATGTAAACACGATATCTCAAGAAGTGAAAGTTGCTTGATCTACAAACTTAGTATGTTGGTAGCCCTTAGTGATTAGATGTTCTCTATCCTTTTTCTTGGAGGTCAAAGGTCATTTGAGGCCACCAGAGGTCGAAGGCTGTTAACTTGTAAACACGATATCTCATGAAGTAAAAGTTGCTTGAACTAAACTTGGTATGTTGGTAGCCCTTGGTGAGCAGATGATCCCTAGTGTTTTTTCATGGAGATCAAAGGTCGTTCAAGGTCAAATGTTGGTTACAGTCAGAATAAGTCTAATTATGCAGAAGTGAAGTTTGTTTGACCTTCGACCCTCTTTGCATAGGTACGCATTACTCAATTCTGCAAGACTTGCCATTTCTGCTCAGCAATTCAAATCGTTAGCAATCTTGTATCTTAAAGTTTCTTCTCATATTGGCAAGGAATTACTAAGTGACGTGCCTTTCTGGTTTTTATTGCTTATTCTTTTCTTTGCTTTTCAGAATTGGAGAGGGAAGGCCAAATTCAAAGCCCCTATGAAATTTGAAAAAGTGGTTGAAATCTTGGCTGCAATGAATGCTCCAATTGATGTAAGCTGTTTTGAAAATGGCAGGTGTTTTATTTAATGAATAATATGATTGTTCTCTTTTACTAGTAAGGTCACTATTTTTACATTAATACATCTAATGAGAACAAAGGAGGAATGGGAGAGGGTTCATAGTCTCAAATGATAAGAGGCCTCAGGTAAAAGTGTTCCATGTATAGTGTCTTGTCAACCTATTAACTTAACTGCAAAGTAATCCAACATTCTTGAAACCACTCTTGAGCACACTTGCCTAAATTGCTGGATTCTGCCATATTTTCACAGATCGTGGATAAATATCTCCGATTGGTGGAGGATGTAGAGATACGGTTAATGCTGGCTAACCGATACCAATGTCATATGGTAATTATCGATGCACTTTGTGATCTGAAGGATCGCCAGAGATTGGTCCAATATCAGGACAGAACTAAAGATCAACTTGCACAGACACGCCTGGTTGCAGTTCTGAGAAATTCGGTGAGTAATCAAAATTTGGAAGGCAGATACATCAGATTTTGAGGTTATCCGGACCGAACATTGAAAAAAAAATCACGGAACTAGCCAAACACAATATACAATGTACATAAATGGCAGATCACTATGCCACCTTACATTACACCTCTGAAATTTACCTTTTCAAGCGATACTCCTGTTGTATGAATTTCATGATCTGATGTATAATATTGATGTGGGTAGATAAACAACATGTTGTTAGATATACAACATAGGGGTATGAGGAATTCCTCAGCCAAATAAGGAACTGAAATATTTCCAAAGAGATTTTCTGCAATAAATACAGGTCCATTTCATGTGTGAAAGTGACATCTTTCTGACCTCAGTTACTAAACAAAGAAAGTGAGGTCAACTGAACTTTATTAGCTTGGACAGCAGTCACCTTTGCATAATTAAAGTACCACACAGTATTATTTTTCCTTTTCAGAACAAGTAACAAGGAGGTAAACCTGTGTGACACAATCACTTTGTTAGTGTAAACCTCATGCATAAGTAAATTTGAAAATTTCATAATTGTAATCTCTTTCTTCCTTGTGTGATGTTAAACCAGCCTTATACTTCAACATCCTGAACAAGAAGATTATTAGTTCTGTTTGCCTTTGATGACATGTTTGCTTAAAGTAAGAAATTTTTCAGTGCTTCTCTGAGTTTACTAACTTTACTTCACAGAGCACCAAATGGAAGAACTGAGTGCAGAGTGAAGTATTGTTTATTGTGGCCCTGTGGGAAATCTCTTGAGCCAATGGAATGAAGTCTTGGAAGCAGCAAGTTACATATGATCTCTGACCTCTAATTTGGAAAACTGTGCACCATTGAATAGAATTGTGAGAACCATCCTAACCAGCAGATAGAGGAGCTTCATTAATAGAGGAGCTTTATTACTTATTGAAGTAGTCTTAAAATTAGGCCCCTTCTTTATAAACGATGGCACTTAGAAACTATGGTTGAAAGTAACATGAATTCAGTCCTGCAGAGGATGAACCTGTTCATTGTTTTGTTAAGCTATTATGTAGTGGAATGCAGATATGGGAAAAGACCGCACCAACAAGTAGGAAACATACCAAAACCTTAAAGCAATCTCACAATATTATAAACCTAGATCCTTCATCATCAGGAAATAAGTTTCTGTGATCATTTAACATTTTCCTTGATCATTATATTTTCAGATAATTTTATTGTTGATTATAGTTAATGTTAATTAAGTGCTGATTGTCTGGCCCCTACAAAGTAAATACTGTATGCTTTGTTTATAGTAAGCAATCTAATACATCTAGCGTCTGCAATTTAACCTGTCTATGGTATCAATTTCAATTCCTAATACACAGTGTAACCTTAATTTGTGGTCTCATATGAGATTACCAAGAGTGTATTTCCTCCAAAGCCCCTAGGGTTGGTGCGCTGCATAGGTCGCTGACCTAGCTGAATAGTAATGTTGCTTTAAACAACAGAGAAAAAGTAATGTCCAGACATTTAGCACAGGCTAAATATATTT
>JAIPMN010006563.1:0-14233 GCA_020650975.1 Apostichopus californicus
GTGTTGATTAGTACATAAATAGGGAATTTACATCCAGGGTAGTGTAACTTTGTCATGTTACATCAGCAGTTGGTACATGCGACCTTGATATTGATCATACCGTATGTATACAGAATTGGATGTGACGTCATGCATGCACGCAACAACGGTTAGTCAATCACGATATGACGATAACATGACGATGTCTGAGGAACCAGTAGGCCTACACAGGAGCACAATACATTTCGATACTAATGCATGGGCGTGGTGGATTAAGGTGGCGGCCGGAGGGAGCAGAGCACAAAATTGTCTCAAAACTTCTCGACAAAACGAATCCACTTTTTCTCATGACAATCACACAATATTGTTCTATTTGGATCGACATCATTGGCGCGGTATTTATTTTAGCAGTTCTCTGATTAACATATGTGTATGCGAGATTTAAAAAAAAAAAATCTTCACAACCTAGAACACTACTTTAATTCCCTCATTTTAATAATTATATGCACCCGGGACAGTAAACTAGATTAGAGCTCTTAATTTCGGGAAACATATCTATATATAGCAGTAGGCTATATATAGCAGTAGGCTATATTTAACAGTATACTATATATAATTATGTATAGTTATACTCTCATCCGATGAGCAAGAAATAGACTATTACGTCTCATACACATTACGATATGTAATCTCTGTCTATAATTCCAAATGATTTATCAGATTAGGCCAATAATAAACAGTGAAAACAACACGTTCAATGCTAATAAATTGGTAAATAATAGGTAAAGTAAGACGTAGCAATCTTTTGTATCGTTTGGTATCGTACGAATCAATTCCCATGGCATGCCAATTACAGCATGTTGGATACACAGGCCTACCTCTATATCAGTATGTGTCGGACAGAATTTCTATTGAAGCAGGGAGTTGTATAACAACTCCCTGATTGAAGTAAGTATATCAGTTAACGAAGTAGCCGACAGTTCTGATCGGCAGTCCATCATGTAAAGGTAGGCTATAGGTCTATACCATGCTTCCTAGTGCTCAAAAACATGTTAATCAGCAAACGGTAGACATAGCTGCATTCTCACTTTCTTATCAGCAGATGCTGGGTTAATGGATTGTTGGAGCATGCTTCCAAATGCTGGTCATGTTAGCCTTTGTTACAATATCGGTCTGTATGTTAATAGCTCAGTCACATGACCTAAGTAGGTTAAGTAACTGTTGTTGTTAACCGTATAACGTGCTTCCCGAGGCATGGAAATATTACACTACATTGGAGTTATAACCTTCCATCTGTTCCTGATGAGAGCTCAAATGTAGTCTTCGTTTTATGTTTTTCAATATAGCATTGGCCTATATGTAAAATTATCGTCCTACATCCATTGATATCAAATTTATGATGTCATTATGAACCTATACCATCGAGTTTCCAGCAATTAGTGTAATGGTGACCTACGAGCGGTACCACTATCTCCCGTCACAAGGGGTTAAGCCCATAGCCTGAAATGACTGAGTTTAGGCTACTTTACCCTATATGGTCGAATCCATATTCCACCGATATTACGTAACATAACACACACACACACAAAAAAGAGATAGGTCCATATAATTTTTCATATTCAACCCTATACCTGATTATGTATAATATACGGTCAGCTTTTATGGGTACAGACCTCCCACACTATACGACTGTTGGTCCGAATCAGACTTGACGTTTATGAGAAGAGGAAAACTAAACGGGAATCCAGCGTTTTATTCAATAGGTAGCCTACCCTGTAAGTGAAGAATTCGGCATCCGTTTAAGACGGACACCCGGTTCCACTAACCAGGTTACAACCCCAAATGCACTGACCAGGTATCTACGTACACAGAAAAACGAGGATAAGGTGCCTGTCAAGATTATCAGTTTTTTTTTATGGAATCTCATGCAGTGTCATGGTTTATGTATATAAGTAACTAAACTAACGGAAGGGCGGCCGAATGTTGCTAGCAATGAGTTCTGTTGCCATTGATCCGACAAGATTATACGTGGACATCCATCTTTATTGTAAACTTCAATATGGGGCAGACCATTAAGATTATTCGCTGCAGATATCTATATGTAGATTTTTATGTACAGGCACGTTCTGTTTATTGATTTCGGAAAGAAAATGGAGGAATAAATGGGGGAAGAGTCACGCCAGAATTGACGTTCTCTATATAAAGACTATTTTACAAGTTAAATTGAGAATTCAGGATTCGACCGATGTAAACTTATATCCTCAAATGGTTAGGATATTTGTTTTTCGTATATAGCCAACATTTGAATGTCGAAGACATTATTGAAAACTGAACTATATGAAGCAATCCCTAAGCGTGGCTATAAACGTGAGAATATTTTTATACCAAGATTAAAATGAGAGATAGAAATCAAATTATCAACTGTTAAGTATATCGTCAACGGGACTGAAGCTAAATCAATATTTCCACGTCAAAATTTACTTTTATTTTTCCTGTTGCATCGTGAATGGATACATGTATTATGTTCCCCTCTCTAAAGGTTTGATTCTTTCGTCTTGACAACGAACTACAGATCTTCGTTTAACAAGGCGCATGAAAGCTACTTCATTTAAGGCAGAGTAGTCTGTTTCTAAGCCCCTTCAACTTTTCCTCTGTAAACTGATCCTCAAACTTTTCACACTTTTCTCCCGTTCCTTTCGCTGTGCGTCAATTTCCATAATTTTATGGTCATCGTGTTACCTATTGCTCTAAGCTGTAAAGGTAGACCGGAGTGCAGAGGTATAAGAGACATTAAATGGACCCCTCCCCCACCTCCCCTCCCCCACCTCCCCTCCCCCACTTGACCACCTCATGTATATACTAGCATGTACATCATATATCGTCTAATCATTTAATTGCACATTTTTGGTGCTTAATAAAGTTTATTTGAATTTGAAATGAATTTACAATTGTTATCATTATATAGTTAAAATAAATAGCTAAGACATGTTGATCCATTTTCGAATATCGAATATGTTATGATTACGAATGAACGATGGGACACACTTTACAGGGACAGATGGACCTGTCGAACACTGCCTACAGGAGATTATCCTAAATATTCACCGAACTGACATATAACTGAAATCCTATACAATTTCTCTATAGATTGCCAGAATGTGGAAAATTGAAGAGGATAAAAGGAGATCAATATCTTTTCCATCTCAACCGAGGACCATAAGATGCACATCGGATGATGCATGTTCGTTGTTACGGTAATATGGCGGCTGGGAAAGCTTTCAAGTAAATATACAGCTTGTTGACATTTAGAGAAACTAAGTAAACATTTTAAAATCACTATTGCTCATATACTTTCACGCAAGAGCCAAGTTCTTGTGCGTAGTATTTATTGGCACATTTCCCAGACACATCATACACTGAGTATTAAAAAATTTCATTTATAATCCCACTATACAATGTTTGCCCCAAAAAAGTGCAAAAATTTCGTTCAGGAGGTTATAATTTGAAACTGTGAAAAAGTGGAGAAAAACGGCGCCGATTGTTTACTCAGAGTGAGAGCATAATTTAATTACTTGAAAATCATATTTGGTTGAGTTTCGTTCTCATCAATGCAGGAACTTTGAATAGTAATTTAATTGATGGCTAGAAATAGCCACCCAGAGAGGCTGTTTCCATATTTCACAGTAGAGAGGAGATCATGCCATGATTGCGAGGTTATCAGTCAACTACAAGAAAGTAGCAGTCGATAAAAGCTGTCACAAAGTGGGAAAATTCGAAAATGATTAGCGTGAAACGGCTCCTTGCGGGGAAAGTTAGAAAGGAAGATAGGGAAAAGTAAAAGAGACTGTTTTTATAGCAGTCAAACATTAGATGGAGGAGGGATGAGGAACTCAGGCAATCTCAGAGTGTCTACTTCGATCATGGGGAGTTCCTCTAGCGAATGTCTAACCTTCTATCTCTTTGAGCAACGTCACTGCAGGGTATTCTTATCAACGTTTATAGAGCACATCATACAGCCAGATGAATGGGGCGGGAATGGCGTGACGTCAGCAAGCAGGGGAAGATCTATTATACAAGCTTCAAGTTTACAGTAAAATGTCAATTACATGGCTACAGGAGGTATCGATCACATCCATGTGGCGGCCGTCAAAACATTTCGTATGTATCTAGAGAAAAACTTGGCTACAATCAAAACATGAAATCGACCGTGCGGTGATAACTTACTCTTGGTCAATTTCATAAAATTGAAACGTTTGAATGTTTAACCTCCACTACTGGTGGTATGTATTTTTATATCTGGTAAAATGGCGGAGATAAATCTTCCAATCTGTCGACGGCGAACTCTCTTAATCGAGTAAACAGTTTGTTCAACGTGAAAATATACAAAGCACTTTTACGTGGCCTCCCGACACCAGAATCTTACAAATAGTAGCCTACCGTTACGTTGCAATGCACAGTGATGATTGCACTAGACTACCATTATAGTGAAACTGTATAACAGCTTTGATTGACTTGGGAAATACAGTTTAAACATCGTTAACACCCAAAACGAAGATTCAACAGACTTTGTTTTCTGTTCATGACTGGACTTGACAGAACACAGCAAGGAAACGAGAACAAAATAACAACAAAAACAAAACCGCAAAACAATCAACAACGAAAGAGACAACAAAATAATATTACTCTAAAATCTGAACTTTAGGAAGGTGGCAATCATTATTCTCTTACACTTGTAAAAGGAAAGATTCGTGGGTATCCTCGATACTAGAATCACAACGGAAAGCTGGAAGGAGTCGACTGGACGTGAAGGGTGGGAGGGAGGGAGAGGGGTGAGGGGGGGGGGTGATGAACCAGGCTAACATCTGACATGTAGATGAACACAAATGCAAAAGGGAATGGATGTTGACAGTGTGTGTGTACCAAATATTGGCAAACTATTGATTATTTGATGTATTTTAAGGAAAAGAAAAGCATGGACAAAGGAAACCAAAACCATTGTAGACAACCCCACCCCCACCCGGATGCATTTGAAGAGTATAAACTCCAACAATGAAAAAGCAAAGGGATTGAGGGAGAAAGAGACAGAGAGGAAAGAAACAACTAAAGAAGACAAAACAACTGATAAGTAAAACAAGATTTAACAGATTTTACTCAAGACAAGGTCACGTTATTTCTGAGAGCGTATCAATCTGTTCCGAACACTTTGTGATTGTGAACGTCTTTACATTTCGTCCCAAAACTTTCTCTACATAAAGGTTTAGTCTCAACATGCAATAGTGATGCAAGGTCGAGCATATTTCAAATCTCTAGTTTATTTCATAATCATCAACTTTTTGCACATCACGTTCCTCGTGGATTCACACTTAACGACGTTTAACGGGTTTGTCAGTTTAACTCATAGAAAAGGTTGATTTTTCAACTACCATTGCATGCCTGAAGATATATAACCAGAAGTGGAAAATCTTTCTCTCCCGTCGAATCAAAGCGGTTGTTGCTGCTGCATGCAAAACAACTTCCTATCAAAGCGTACTAGTGGTGTTTAATCTTGCTCAAGGAGTAAATGTAAACGCTAGATTCTCAATGCAACTTATTCTTCACGTTTCAACATTTCTAAATTTCTTTTTGCAGAATTACCGTGGAAAGGAATCTTGTGTTTGGAATTAAGTTAGCTCACATTTATGATCAAACTTTGTTTGTATAATCTAAAGACTGGACAAATAAATTCCATCAGCCTGTGTTACTTGTATCAATAATTGTTTAGATTTCGGGATGCTTCTTTGTTTACATATCGTCATTATTTTGGAATAAATCTACAGTTTTTATGACAATACCAATATGATTCTTGTAACTGTAAACAAGGTTATTGTATAACTATACATGAAACTGGTATTTACCCATCATATAACGTTAATTGCAACATAGCATTATTCGTGATCTTGCGTATTATCATTTTAATGTTCGAATCACTACTAGAACTGCAATAAATGACTTCATAAACATAGTTTGAATTATATCCTTTCATCCTAAAACGTAGGTGTGAAAGTCATTTCGCATCTGATAAACGGTTTATAAAGAAGTCGTATCTGTCCCGAATTTACACTCTGATCCAACCTGTATCACAATAATTGCGATCGTACACGACGAGTAAACCTAACGTTTAATATCTCAGGTCAGGTCAAAGTTCGCATGGTTATCATTTTTTGAATTCACCATCTGTCCCCATATCAGTCGTCCAACGAAAGATAAAAACGTTTTTTTTTCAATAGTTGTTAAGTGAGCATTTATTGGAGTTTAAAATAGCGACCATAAGGCTTCTCGCCCGATTACGTTATGTACATATTTACGATCACAGAACAGCTCACTGAGTTGAGGTATTTGTGGAAGAGGTTTTATAACACTTGACCCGAATGCAAAGCAATTTACATGTAGTGGGGAGCATAGTGGGGAGCATAAACTACTGTACGTTTCTAACACCTTCCCAAAGTCGATTGAATCTGAGGCACTGAACTGCTTCTGTTTTGCTCAAAATTTAGAATGCAGAATGGACATGGGTTAAAATCGGTTAAAAAATTCCTTCAAAAACATCAAAGATTTCCGTGGAATCAGTTTTCAACACTAAATGTTTCACTGAAAAACACTAGATAAAAAAGTGTTTAATTCACCCCCCCCCCCCATTTTCGTTACGTCATTCTTGTACATATAACTATATACTTGGCATCCTGCAGTAGGTTACGACAGAAGGAATTTGTATTGAAGATATAAGATTTGTATCATATTATAACACCATATCGATCAATTGTATACGGATAGGATACGAATAAAATACGAATGTTATCGAAAATGTACGAGTAAAGATAAGAAACCAACAATAAGGTTACGATTTTCACCAATGAATGGGTGCGAGAGAGCAAAAGCGACCAAAGAGGATTAGCTCACTTCGCTCAATCCCTTTTAGATCGGAATTACATTGCATATGAACATATAGATAAAAAACTGAGGTATTCTAATCTTGGCACACCCCGCTCATACGCGTCGGTGCTTTTTTCATGTTTACATGAGGGAAGGGATGGGAAAAGGGTGGCCGGTGGGGGGGGGGGTAGTCAACAGAATGTTGCCCGGCAATGCGTAAGGTATAGGCCTATTCCCCTGAGGTGAACTTCAGCAAGTCGGCATCATCCAAAGTGACCCATATTTCATTTACATCTACTACCAACTTCACCGTCACGCCCCGTCTTTTCCTCTCTTATATACTGCCCTCATTCAAACTGGTTCTTATATATCGATAACCTGTACTTTATTACGTAACAAATGAACAATCAACCTGAACCCTCAAAACGAAACAAAAAATAATTTGGCGATGATACTCGGCTGAATTCAGTGCTTAAGTCGAAATGCACCGAGGACGGATGCTGCTAGTATACGATGTTATTAGTTTGTGAGGGGTTTTGGGCGTGAGAAGCAGGCAAGGCTAATGAAACATATTTAGTGATGAAACTTACCGTAGGAGATGTTTGAACCTGAGGAGAGCCAGGATTACATATATATATGGTCATTAGAATGTATAGACATTGAAAATAAAAAAACCCTCATCACCAGTCTTCCTTCAACCAATCTGCATAAATAGTGGCGCTTTCGATCGGTGCCCATTTATACTTACAAGAAAAGTATATCTTACACCGGGTCCACCAATAACCATATGCACTTCAGATTTAACCGTATACGGTAGGCTATATACCTATCTTACCCATTCGGTCTGATGTAGAAGCAATTGGACATTAAGACTTTAATAAGCCTGTTATTGGTAAGATGCATTCTACAAAAGTGAACACGAGTAATGGGTTAAATTTACAATGTAAAAAATCAGCTTCCATTTTCTTAAACACGTGAGTATTAGTACTAAACATATACTAACGATCTGAAATATACAACAACAACAAACGATTCATCGTAAATGGATGGGTATTTTGCTCATTGAATGTGTTTGTTAAATGTACCAAGGTAATGTACGTTATCACCACAACAACATTGCGCAATCAAGTTAATATCCAATAGTTCTAATACCTTATTAAGTACCGTATTCGGTATCACAAGAGGAAAATCAAAAGGGTCGTTTTTTGTTTTGTTTTTAAAGTATTCGCACTTACCGAGACCAAACTCATCCGGCTGCCACCAAACCGTCTGGTGACCTTTGAACTAAATGTGATGTCATTCCACTTGACTTTCCAAGACGTATTTGCCAATTCTTTTTCGTACGTATACTTTCTGTACATGAAAAAAAAATATCAGTAATAGATCACTATAACCTTGTTTTCTTTGTAAAACCAACTCAGTTAATTCACTTGGGTCTATGCAATTAAATAATAGGGCAAAAGGAGGACAACTTTAAAACAAAGATCCAGATGGGGGCGACCTTCCACCCCTGGGAAAATGATTTATTTATGCTAGTATACGGTTCTATATATACAGTCAATAAAACGTAACAACATTAACGAAGTCATATACAGTATACCACGAATCCCACTTTATATATATAAATATAAATATATTATATATATATAGAATCAACTGATATACATTCAACTGATGTATGACTATTTACAGGACTTTATGACACCTCGGCTAATAATCACTGTTTTTCATCTGATAAAGTAAAACTCAATGGAATTATTGGAAACTTCAGTTACATCGTTTATCGTGTTATTATATCGATAACCATTAAAACAATATGCATTTGATGAAGTTTCCTAAAACTAACAGAGAATAGACTCTCATAATAATAATAAAAGGAAAATGATTGAAAAGTATATTGAAGGAACAAATTTCAAATCAAGTAGTTTGTTTTCGCGATGGTGCTTTATAAGAATCAAATATTCTCCAAGGTACTTAGAATTACTTGGAAGCATTTCCATAAATCATCACCGACAATAAATGTAAATTATCTTTCATTGGCAGTAATGTCACTTGGCGACGATTTTCGTGGGTTTTTCTTTGGCACGGATAAGTGTTCCAAAGCATTATACGTCTAAGATAACGTCTTAATGCAGGTTTGTCAACGTTATCTTCGCTGCTTGTGTACCATCAATTCATCTTCTATAATGGGAGTCGCAGCGAGTTTAACTGATAATAGGAATGGGAGAGGTTAAAATTCGACTTGACATAATGGTCGTTTCCTGAATCATGATCTTAGAGAGGGGCTTGAATAGATCGAGGGATAAGTATCCCTATATCCACTTGGTGGGGGGGGGGGTGGTCGACGGGGGAACTTCTCTCCTTATTGATTTTACGGTTCAAAGTTTTGCGTTGCGTTAGGACTAGCAGAGTCCATAGCGAATCTTTGTATCGAATGGAATTGTGTTCCAGCTGTTTTGAAGAATTGATCGCTATATATGCATAGCCCATTGTACCACTTTAAGAACGTGAGATGCTTCACCCGTTGGATTCAACCAATATTTCGGCGCCGCTGCCTAAGCACACTGTACAATGTAGCCTAACGTTATGGAACATCCCTATGCCTCTATCCCACTCATTGCCCTAGCATAAGTATCAATATACATAGCGGATGTGTCATGTGCTAAATAGCTAACCGACACGGTGGTATCGTGAATAAGTAGTAATTTAGAACATGGTAAATACAATTTTAGGTGAATACCTTTTTTTGAGTATTTGAGACCACAGTTAACGTTATAATGGATGTATATAAGCAGACTATACCGGTACATGAAGGTGAAAAGCACCGTTGTGATATTGATTTAGGCAACCGGGTATTCTAATGTGTCTTAACCTTTTCAACGATTCGTACACCACTTAGTTATTAGAAAAAGATATTGCATCCATTTACCATCTGTGCATGAAAGCTGTGCGTCTTAAGCGTCGGGTCGACTGTTGTTGTTTGTGCTTTAAGATTAGTGTCCTGCCCCGCACCCCCCCTCCCGATGGTGCGTACATCGTGGGTTAAGAAACGCTGTTATTGTGTGTATCGTATGGTGCAACCCCTCCTTCCTATCCCGCCCAAAACCCATGCAATGTGGTTAATCCGAAGGTACAAATAACTTGATCTGAAATTAGTGTCTTCCAAGGATCTCCGATCGAATTAACTATCCAGCAAAAAATCCAAAAAGGTTCAAAAATATCTTTCACTCCCATTAAAGTATTTTGAAATTAATGTTAAGATATGCTTAATCCATGTATATAGCTATCATCAAATTACAAATATTGTTTTATTTTAATACTATCAACATATTCGAATACACTTTACATGTACCATAAATGAAATGAAAGTATTTTGAATTGAATTAAAAATGTATCTTGAATTGAATCTTTAACCACTGCATAAGAGATCTTTCATTCGTGAACTAAAACGTTAACATTTGTGCACATTTATATCTCTAACCGATGACACCTTTCTTTACATGTAAGTTATTCCCAAAGTTTCCCTTCATGTCCTAGTCAGTGACCCTTGTATATACCTTCAGAGGTCCGTTTCCTGTAATAAACCGTCAACCTGTTAGACGGCTTCTTCGTTGCTGCGAAATTTAACTACTTTTCATTTTGCAAATACCCAACTTCAAGAGATATAGCGAGCAATAATTAGTCGATAAAATCAAAGCCTTAAACGGCTTCTGATAATGAAAGCCAAAGGGACGAGGAACCAGGGGGAAAAAACCCACTGAAAGTATAGCATATAGGCCTACATATATATAGTGTCTCTAAAAGCAAATACCGCCAAGAGCGTTAACGATGGATGAAAGGCTGAGGGTGGTTTAATAACACAAGAACCATCCACAGTGTAATTGATTCCGATGTACTTTTTAATTACAAATATGATGTTTCGATCGTCTTCGCACAATTTTATGACCAAATAAATGGTAAGAATAGTAATAAGCCGTGGATTCGAGTAAGCCCTAGGGATGCTTTCATAAAAATTATGGTTTGGCACAAACCCTATTGTCGAGCTTTTTAATGAAGATATAGATACACATTTTCATCACTATGGCAATTGTCTCACTCAAAAGAGGTGCACTTAGCTAAATAATTAGCCTTTGAAATTATCGAAGCAATGAAACAATAACAACTCCCGTCCGTATGTTTCATATGCAGAGCAATATACTGTACTCATTCCATATTCCAAAGCAATGCTTATATGGATACGTTATGTTTCCTGTTCTGAAGCGTGTTTGCGTTGTTGCAAAATGTTATCGGTGGTTGTAAAATCGGTTCAAGTTTAAGTTGTTTTAGACCGACAGGACCTTTCAAAAATTGGAATAGTAGTATATATATCATGATAAAGATAAATGTAATGATAAAGATCGGAAGATAAAATAGGAAACTTATTAAGTATGAAATGTTTTTAGGTATCATGATGAAACACTGGACAAAAATCGACTAACGGGATTAGGTATAAGCATTAGTGGCATGAGCAATACTGTTTTGTATTTGTGACCGTGTAAACTATGATGCATTGCCTGGGTTTCATTAAGTTGAAAGCGGGTATCTTCCTCCTGAGGAGGCCAACTGGCATTTAAGAGAAATTTTAATAACCCCTAAAGATGCGTCATCGTTATTTGTTGTCACTTTCTTAAAACAGTCTTCTTCTTTTTTTTTATTAAAGCGAATTTTCTCAACAATGTAATGGCGTATAGCGACCTTTAAAGTGATTGCCTTCGGCCATCAACGGGTTAAACCTATACTTCATGCATGTTTTGCATTTTCTTATCATAGACCGCATAGGATACCACAGAGAGTACATGTTGGTGTGCCGGTATATAGAATAAACTGAGTGACGTCATCAATTGAAGATAAACAATAATTTGTGTTTGTTTGGCAAAATGTTTGTATGGAGTACACATTGGAAAAGCTCGCTGTTAAAAACGATTTTTTAACAAAAGCAAAGCGTATTGCTCAAAACCTCAAAATGACTTTGCAAGTTTTCAATTTTCAAATGATAAGAGACACTTTTTGATTGGGTGTACCAAAGAAAGATACTATTCATGAAATTCATGGTTCTATACCGTTCTGAACATTCAGAAAGGGAAACTGGACAATTTCGAAATTTTAGACTTCATTACTTTGGAAATAAAAGTATACTCTCCTAATCGAGCTAATGAAGTAAGTGTTAAGGGATTTTGGTATAGGATTTTTTTTTAACTACAGCAGCAATGCTGCATACCGTAATCTCAATACGCTTGTTATAGACGTGTCTGAAGGCTAATGACTTAAACAATGCCCTTTATTATCATGATATGATATGTAGCAGAAAAAAATCCTTCTTTTGAGGCAGTAGTATGATTAAGCAAGCAAATATGGATTTTGGCCGAGAATATTATTAAAATATTATATTATGAATTCCTTTGAAGCGTAACCGATCATTGGTCCTAGGCTGTTTTGTTGTGAAACGGTTTATATACGCATGGTCCATTGAAGATGTAACTGTCCATGCAGTTAGAATCTTGACAGGGTATTGAGATTTGAAAAGTTGTCACCAATTAGATATGTTAGTGTTACAGTAGCCTAGCCTACTAGGCTCGAAGTTAAAGCTGCTTCATCAAATTCGTTCTTCCCAATTATTTAGGCTAGGCCTCCTATAGCAACTTTATCAATTAAACAATGTTGCTAAAGGGGTAAGTGTTATCCATCAAGAAAATAATATTTTAGCTCGTCAAACATTCTTACCGGTAAAATAAAATAGAAGAAATAATTTTGACACTCATATTAGGCCTAGTTTTGTTACCGTGTGAAGTAGGCTACAAATACAGTACATAACTTACATTGTGATTGAAGCGAAATTTCGTCCAATCACACAACAGGAACAACGCATAACATGCTCTATATCAACCAATCTAGATTTAACTAAATATTATCGTGTGCAAAATAAGTCCTAGCAACGAAACACCGCGCGCGTGCAAACCAATGTCGGTTTTCATGGTTTTTTCCTTTAAAGTCGGCAAAAAAAAACCAAAAAAAAAAGCTACCATAATTTTTTTCATCTTCAAAAACCGAACTAAGGAACGGTCCAGAAACGAAGAAGCTGAAACCTTTTTCAGAAGTTTTGTTTAGTGGCCGTCTAGTGGTACGATATCTCCATACATGTTTTGAAAAGATGCATTAGAACATATTCGTCGCGTTTCAATTACGACATAACACAATATGCCGCAGACGTACATCCCTCTAGTACAGGGTTTCCATAACTTTATCCCCCCACGAACCGCCTGTGGATGTCATAGTTGTCCACGAACCTCCAACTTTTCTGATCAACACGATCTGAGTCATTATGACACTATAATACGCATTACAGGGCTTCGTAAAAGATCAACTATCACATGCATGGTACGGTACTACCATGGCAACATATGCGTATGGAACGCGAAAAGATTTTGTCGATATGTACGACTTTTGTACATTACTAAATTATATGATATATCAGATTTTAGTTTCACAAAAAGTACTCTAGTTTTGACTTTCAGAAACGTTTCACGAACCCCCTGGGATGGACTCACTCACCCCCTGGGGGTTCATGCACCCCAGTAAGGGAACCCCTGCTCTAGTATCTCCTTGACGGAGCATCTTGGAGGCCAACATGGTCAAACCTATTTAGATCCCAATAGAAACAAATTTCTTTCTCCCTTTCATTATTCCACCTTTGAAAACCAAATTACATTTCGGTTGCAAATCATCTATGCATTGTATGATGTATCTTGTCGCTTATTTCGTCTCTAAATAAAATCGTCCGGCATAATATACAGAAAACATATACATTCGCATGGTATAGAGACAAGATGACGCGTCAATATAAACATTATAATCATTATTTGGAATGAGGAAAGCTAAAAATGCATGAAATCTCACCTATTCCTGCAGTTTTAAATGCAAATTAATGATAAAATAATAAAGGGCTTATTATGAATGAAAATATGCAGCAGTTCAAACTAAAACACTTTATCTCTTTCGACGTATAACGTATTCGTTCAATTACCTGTAGACATAGACGATGATTATCACAAACAGGACTAGTATTACAGCCATTGCGATCATCCCAAACTTCATTCCGTTGTTAGTGTCTGCAGAAATGACAAAAAGGTACATACAAAGTATGTTAACATCGGGAACAAACATAACCTTCAGCCTATGGAATATAACAACACAAATGGGTACGCACACACGTGTGATGTCATCATGGTTATTTTTCTATATAATAAAAAATCTTTCCCTTTATAACTTCATGTAATTTATGCATATATAGAGCTGCCAATGTATATAT
>JAIPMN010006564.1:6030-23740 GCA_020650975.1 Apostichopus californicus
GGAGATGACCCACCCCCCCCCCCACCCCACCGTTTCAAATTCACTCGTGGTATATCCAGGGAAGTTATAGGAAGATCAGAAAGAAACTGAAGCATGTGGAGGTATAAGTGGAAGGTACTTGGTCACCTGATCCCTCACATCTAAATTAAAAACAAACCAAAATCAACAAGGACATTAAGGAGATCTTAAGCCATTCCATTTATCTCGGTCACCTTGATTTGCACATCTAGTGATACCATATCGTAACCTCTGATCGTGAACTAGATCTAATTCTGAGTGAAGATTACGATGTCGTCATGCTCGCCCAATTTCTGATACCTCCCCCAGCTTTAACCGACACTGATGACCATTGCGTATTAATTCTAGTTTGAGTTGACCTTGATTTCTTTCACCCAAAACACACGAAAATAATTACACACTCAAAGAATTTGCTTTTACATTTGGAATAAGACAAAGTGCAACGGACATCGTCCACTATTTTGACCGTGAGTAACCACACAAATTTTATTAAATTAATTCTTCAATTACGTGTGAAGCCTTTTTCCTTCATTAACAACTCCTACAACGTATACACAGTTCATTGCGTACCAAGTACACACACCCCAGAAAAAAACGGTCGATTCTACGTGTGAGACATAGTAAAGTCATATGTTTTATCCGGAAATGCACGGGTGTTCATTCATAGAAAACTCACCATTGAGAATAGTGATCTCGTTTCCTATTGGTCAAAAACAGAAAAAAGGGCGGAGTTACTAGCAACGTCACCTCAAATACGAAGGGCAACAGAGTTCATTCACCAAGTACACACAACTATTGTGACTCATCACGTGTATTCTGTGCATACACCGCACGCATTCAATATTAGTAATGGAGTTGTATACGATCTTATCATTTACAAGTTAGTCTCCGATCGGGGAAGAGAACACGTTGTCATTTACTCTAGTAGGCCTATGCTAGTATTTAGAACCGACAATTTCTGGACTATTGAAATAACCGCCATATTGTGTAGCTTTTATCAATGTCATTCAATGGTGTTGACATAATATTGGTACATGTCAGCAGCTGGATTTTTGTAGTGTTGTACTGGTTTTACTCGTTTGGTGTGAGGCACTAGCCGCGAGACATTCTCAACCCACGACCTAACTGTGGTCTGTTAGACTGCTCAGAGCTGCGGTTTTGGGGCAGATTCAAGGAGTGGTTTAAATACCGATAGTTCGCGGACAGTAATCGCGCCAGCACATTGTGTCCAAGGGGAAGTACAGGAATTCCCGCCTTTTCATAACTAGTTGAAGTGAGTGGAAAAAACCACCGACTGACTATGCATATCACACAGGAGGAACGTTACACGGCAACACGGGCTTCCCCGTTAGCCGATCCTCTAACCAAGGACAACCAGAGGAATAACCATCATATTCACAAAATGGCGGATGGCCTCCACACTCACAGTAATAAAGCAAAGTCTCCTCTTCGTGGTACCATTGGTCATATCGGAGAAAGGACTCTTGTGGAAGCTTTAGCGGAATACCCGGGGGAACTTGTTCGGACAGAAAGTCCAAATTTTGTGTGTTCAGTGTTGCCCCCTCACTGGAGATGTAACAAAAGTTTACCCGTGGCTTTCAAAGTTGTTGCTCTTGGAGAAGTAAAAGATGGTACACCAGTTACCATAGCAGCAGGTAACGATGAAAATTTTTGTGCCGAACTAAGGAACTGTACCGCACTTATGAAGAACCGTGTGGCAAGATTCAATGATCTAAGATTCGTTGGGAGGTCTGGAAGAGGTAAGCTGATATACACGCACATGTAACGTGTGGTTGTGTTTTTTGAACCATATTTGAGCATATGTGTCAGTGAATTACTGTAAGTCTGCGAATTTAACCGAATGTGCTTTCGATTATGTAATTATTATGAATCAGTGTCATCCGTTAACTCCTTTGAATATGCTTCATCCCTTGTGATGTTGCTACAAATTTTACCGATACCGTTTTATCATGGGCTTACGTAAGTTAATTTATAAGATTTTGTAAATTTGACCTCTTATGATGTGATTGCACTTAAGTTATTACAGTACCACCATAAATTTGCTGTTCAGTTTTGTTCACTGTTGATATTCCAAATAATCTTCTCCCTCTTTACGATAGCAAATAACTACCGGCATTTCTTGTAGAAAGTCAAGAAAAAAAATCAGCTTTGATAGTTTTCTAGAATACTCTGGCCGTACGTAGCCTACTGCTTTTGTATTTTGGTAATTGTTGCAACCTAGCCAGTTTCGCTCAAAACACACATGCAAAACGCTATACCGTGGAGTATGTGATACAAGCAGCCTAAGACTATAGCTAACCAAGCTGATGTTCATTGATAAAAAATAAAAAAAACCTTGGTGTAATATTACAATTTTTCAATGAATGAGCCTTATTACAATAGGTGATCTTCTTCTTGGAAATTACGTGACTAACAATACGATCATACGGACTGGCCCACACATACGCTTCCGAGTTTGCACAACTCTTCCCACACATGAAGACGATCGAGCATGCAAGCACCGTAACTTCTGGGATGTAGGCCGTCCTACGCTGCTATAGACCTGTTGTCTATTGCGAATGCGTGGGAATTTCGCCGAATACGTTGGATTTTAAGCTAGTATAGTTGCTCCATTGAAAACCGATGTAGCGAAGCAATGGCGTGTTGACAACGATTGCAATAAATCCCCGATTCACAAAAAGAAGTTGAAAAGAGCTTCACCGGATTACGGGAGAAGTAATAATGGCCTTCGGGGAACTAAATACTGGCTTAACACTATACCTCTTACTCCAAGTTCACGTCTTAACAGGACTTATACTAGAGGCACCTGAATCATCAAATTATATGTATGAGTTTGTGATTAGCTGAAAGTTAACACTTCACGGAATTTCAGTTTTCCGCACAGGTGCGCTTGGATCGAACTGCAATGATGGTCCCAAGAAATTCTTGAAACAAGCACGTCTTGCTTTCCCAATTGCCTTAAGAAGGCTTGTTCACTTTAATAACAAACTGATTAGATATATTTAATTTATATATATATAAGTTAAAAGCGGTAAAGTGTCATCGTCTAGATTCGGTGCTTTTTTGATACAATCCTAGTTCTCATGTGAATCGTAGTTCATAGGTCATGCACGTTCCTGTCTGCATGAAAATAGTAACATCAAAACCCACAACAAACACACAATTTGATAAAATAATGTATCTTTTTGAAATTTGTGATTTCACTTATTTCGTTACTGTTTCAATAGGCTTTTGGCAACTGACGCTTCCAGCCCAATTAATCACGTACTCCCCACATACTTTGTTAAGTTCCATTGAACATGTTGATACCAGCTCTGATATCATAAAGTCAATAATGATTGATGTGAAGCCAAATTTTTTTTTATAATCCAGAAACCGAATTTTTAAATACAAATAATTTGATAAATAATTCCTCACTCGTAGATTGAAAGTAAACCATTAATTTGCCGACTTTGTTTTGGCTTCAAATCAAAACCTTTAGAAATTTAATAATTAATTCGTCACTTCTGCTTTGTACAATATTGGTGAAATAAAGTGACATCTTTATATTTCCAAAAAAATAATCATTTATTTTAGTGGACTGTCGGGACTTGATCAATAGATATGGGTTGCAAAATGGAGCATTAATATATTATTTATAATGGTCGCCTCAACTAAATTGTCGCTGAGGAAATATCAGTAGTCAATGCTAATGTAATAATAATATAACCACAAAAAGAAAAACACGCAAAAAAAAAAAACACACACACACACAAACAACACACCCACACACCCAAAAACAAAGACAAATAACTGGCAAAGAACAAACGCACTATTGTTTCATGCAAACAAAGAAAGGCTTCATGCAGAGAACATAAAATGTTTGAAATGTGTTTACATGAATTATGGAAATACAGCAAACAGTACTTTTCCAAATATCTCCTTACTTTTGATTCTGTGTTTTTGTGGATCTTGCCAAACAGTCCATAATATTTATCAGTTATACGCGACAGAGGTTATATAGGCCTACAGTAAAGTCACTCATTTATTGTACCCATTACAAAAGAGGACCTTCACAGAGAATATTTTACATAGATCTATTAAAACGCCGGAATGGCGGTCACAGTATGACTTTTCCGCGATTTTTATGAAATTAAAAAAGATTAAAAACATGTCTATCTTTATTCTCAGTCGTAAAGACGATCTCTGCCTAGCTAGGCTTTACTATATCTTGACATCTGGTATCACATGCTGCAAACCGTTATTTCTTGTATTTAGTGATACCACATTCATTTGAATTATCCTTCTTTTTTTGTTGATGTCCCGAACATATAAGTAGACTGGTTAAATACGCTACGCGTGCGATTATAGGTCGGTTAGATACGATTTTACATTAATATCTCAAATTTTAATCCAGCTCATGTCACGGGGAGGGGGAGGGGTTGGCGGGGGGGGGGGACCGGTTCATGAACGTTGGTGTTTCGAAAATATAATTCTCAGTAGAGCATTTATGAATTGCGCGGTTAAGCTTTTAAGAATTTATAGGACCTATAATGGAAAGAAAAGTTAGTCAAATGGATGGATCCGAAAAGGTTAAACTATTTGTGTGCCACTATTCATAAGAATTATATGTTTTTCTTCTGTGTAAAAAGTTTTTTTTGAATTTTAATAATATATTTGTTTGAGAGCGTGGGGGGCGCGGGAAGGAGCGAACGTTATCCCGGCTTCAGTCAAAACGGTATGTATCATGCGGCATATAAATTCTGACTTCCTTAACGAACTTGTGATTGCGGGACAGCAACCGCGGCCTGCGGTAGGATAACCTTGACTTAATCGGTAAATTTGGCCGCAGATCTATATATAGTCAAATCACCATCATTGCAAGAGCAACTTACATACACAATGTATTATAAGGCCGTAACCATATCATGGCTTGGCGGTAAGCATTCAGTATATTAGCCACATATTATAATCCGCGCAATCAAGATCGTTTGACCCATCTGTAACTTGAATGAAAAGAGACAATACGTACAAGTGCCGCGGACATCAACGCATTAACTAAATCCGTATCTCTTGCCGATAATCTGGTCCGCTTGCTCCACTAAAGCGCAGTTTTCTCTTTAGCCTCAGTATAGATTACAACAACTTGTTTACGTAACTAGTTCCGATGAAAAACAGAACAATAAAATCAAGTTAATGGCGTAAAGCCGATGATCTCGGCCTTGATAACTTACATTGTCCGGGAATAACAACTATTCCGACAAACTTTTGATGACGGCAAATTGTAGATAATGAATAAAATCAGGAAGAAAAATGTTAAGCAACCTTGTAAATTCACCATGGCTTAAGGAGGCTTGTTTTTTTCACATTAACAGAAACGAATAATTTAATAACCGTTTTTTTAACCTCTGCCCGAACTTATTCTTTTTTTATTTCTTCAAATAACGCTACCTGTCACAACGCAAACCCTAACCAGCACAGAACAGAACGACATCGCATTCCATTCATTGTTTCTGTCTATATACTGAAATTTTGTTTTTAAAGAAATGTCAAATAGAAAAATTCAATACAACTATTGGTAACGTAGGTGTAAGAACGCTTCATAATAATAAATATATTCTTTTATACTTTCGTTATCGTGAAATATTCATAGTCACATTGATATTTGTGAGGGATTGAGGCCGCCGACTCTAAACCTACGATAATTAATTAAAGACGTCACGTTACAATACGGCTTTTAACAAAGGGTACTACCACCACCACCGTCGCAATTTAAACAAAATATTTGTATTGACTGAATCGGAAAACATCCATTTGGTAGGAGTTGTTTGTTTACGTATTGAATACTGAAATCTTAAACTTAACTAAGACCGATACTCTGTTAGCCTCTCTTTATCTCCTTGTGTCAACAAAACCGGGAACACGATTTCTTGACCAAACACTCCACAAGTTCGCCCCGTTTGCCCTTCGGAAGTTGTATATAAAGTTTAAGACTCCATAAAGTCAATAAAACGAAGGAAAAACACAACAAGAAAACAACAAGCTATAGGAAATAAGAAAGCCAGTTAAAACGGACAGGATAAAGTGCGCAAGTAATAAACTAATTTATATAATAAAAGATTACACTTCGGTAAACTGACCAAAATTCAATGAAATATTTATTCCTAAGTTGCTTGCTATCTGTTTACTACAAACAATTATAATCTGTGTTTATACTAACATTATTAATGAGAGATAAAAGTGAAAGAAGACCACATTTTGTTTCAGAATGTTCCATGGTTAAGATAACATTTATTTTCCCTCATTTCCTTAATCGATTTGTGAACTTTTAAGATATTCAGAAAAGAAAGATGACATAAAAAAAGAAGTAAAGAATAAATCAACCAGTTTGCTCTGTTGTCTGCAAAGAATTGATTTAAGAAAACAAAGGTTTCTTTTGTGAATTACAAAATTAAATAATAATGAAAAATCAGTTGATTAGCACTCTGTAACTCATAAATTATAATTAGCTATCTTCTTGTTCCTGATTTGTTGATTGTGTTTTAATTGTTTTTTTTAATTGTTTTTCGTTTTGCAGGTAAAAGCTTATCTTTGATGATAACAGTTCAATCCAACCCTCCTCAGGTCGCCTGTTACAACCGTGCAATAAAAGTAACCGTTGATGGGCCAAGAGAACCCAGAAGTAAGTAGAAACTGAAAAATGAATATCTACTTTTTAAACTTTTTTAAGACATTTGTGGAAAACTGCTGAAGCATGAAAATATGGTTTCAATTATATTATAACATTTTCAATTTTCAAATTCGTTTGAAATTTACCAGTAAAGAAATTAAAACAATGTGTTCTGCATGTATTAGCCAAACACAATTTAGCAAAGAAAAAATTGATAAAAAAGAAGACACATATTGATTGACTTACTTTGAATTTTGAAAGAATATCTTGAATTAAAAACTAATCATCATAGGGAAAATAAAATACTAAAATAGTCTATAGTGGCTAATAATAATATAGCAGAAATATAAGTGAATTATTCTTTGTTGTGTGGTGGTGTTCATGTGGTTCTAACTAACCTATTGTAAAACTACTGTAATGTATATACTCATCCAATCTCTTTCTTGCCATTTTTCTAATATTTTAATTTCTGAGACTGGCTCATTCATTCCTTCGACCTGGCTGGGACTGGTGCATTGAGTTGTTTCCGTTAATCAGGATTATAACTTATTGTTTCTCTTTTTGACGTAAACCAGAGTAAATGTATTAGTTTTCTTAGGATAATCATTCTTTTCTCTTTCATTTCCTTCTCGAGTTGTCATTAACTTTATTTATTGTTTTCATATTTATCCTGTGTCAACACTCCACAGTCTGAAAAATGAAAAAAAAAAATGAAAATGTTTGATTTCCTTTTAGAATGTTATAAATAAAGTTGTGTTAATATGCCAAAGGTCTGAATCTGTGAATAAGTTATCACTATAATATTTTTTTTACAGAAAAAGTTATGTTTTGTTCAAATTTGGTCGAATAATCTTTGTTGTGATAAATTGCTTCGAAAAATTCAGTGTCCAAGCAAAAGAATTACTCATTTGATTCAACCCTAAGTTTCTAATTGATTTGCATATCTTTTGCATATAAACATTTGCATATTTGCCATAATGCACAACTTTCTTTTAAACTGTTTTTAAATGTCATCATCACATTATTCCTGAACGCTTTAAAACCGATATTATGCACTAAAGCAAAATAGCTTTGCTATGAGCATGATAGATAAATGGAAAAAAAAAATCCCTGCATGTTCAAATAATAATAAAAACATCCCAAAAAGACCAGAAAAAGAAAGAAAAGAAAAGGAAAGTGAACTAATTTTTATTGTATTGCTTTCTTGAAATTGTGTTAAATATTACCAGAGTAGTAAAGTCGAAGTTTTACAAAAATTTACTGATATTCAGCAGATTTCTTACTTGTTTTTGATCAGCTTTTAGTTTCAATTTCTTCCCTTTCACTTGCTATAACTGTAATAATAAACAAAACCAACAATTTCACCGTTTCATGTTTGTGCAAACAAAGCTTGACTATTTGTTGTTATGTGTTCCTAAAATTGCCACAAAAGCAAAAAGCGAAAAAACAAAGCAAAACACCAAAACACTACCTATCCCCACCCCCATCCATCTCAAAACAATCAAGGTTATTACTTAGAAAGCAAGACAAAAATATGGCAAGATTGATGATACACAGCTCTTGTGATGTATTAAAGTCAATAATAAGGTTTTTTCCCTTTTTCTTATGATTCTTTTTAAATGTTTCCAGAGTCATCAAAATTGGCAACGAAGCTTATTATTTGCAAAGCACAAGTTCCAAAAAATGTTTGGTTCCACCCAACAGGTTTAGATGTCTCTGTTAATTTCAGGTATATACAGTTATAAAAGTTAGAAAGAATCTGTGACATACTTTTTGGTTTATGTGGCAAACATGTTTTGTAATTTTTTCTTCTCCTGAATAAATTTTCTCCAGTCTTCCGAAATTCCTCCGCCAAAAAGTTCTGCGGTACAGCAAGAGAGCTTTCTGTAATTGTTATCAAATGTAGAGTGCTAATTCTTAGATCGGTTTTAAATGAAAGGACAAAATGAAGAAAATGTGACTGCTATATGTACCACAAATTAAGCAATGCTAATAATTATATCACTTGGGTTTACTAATATATTTCCCAGAATTGATCAAGTCATCTCAGACTTCCTTTCATAACCAAATTTTAATCTTCCCTCAGGGAATGGAAAAAAACTAACCCACCCCGGAATTTACTCCGATCTCAGTGATGTCCATGGCGCCAAATGGCTTCAGAATAACGTGCTTTCTCGATTTTCCCAAAATGGTATTTATTATTCCTTTGAACCTTCTTTTGTTTTCACTTCATTGTAGTGTTGATTACCACATTTTTGCATGCCCAGTTCTGTTATTAACACTATCTACTACTTAACGTCTAAACGTCGGTGTTTTAGGTTTAGAAAAAATATTCCCCTGCTCTTCACTGGAACTAATTAAAACCTCACTAATCAATCAGCTAACTTTTTATGTCTCAGTTTTCATTAATTGGTTCTGGATGACAAAAGTCTCTTTTGAATTTAAGACAATGGTCTTTGAAGTTTGATGAAGTATTTCTCTATTGAAAATTGACATTTGAATATGAAATAACATGTTCACTTTGCATGCAGCTAGAACTAAACCGAAAAGTTGGATTAAATTATGGTATCGGCAGATCTGCTTAAACGATGATTAGATGCTTTGCTAATTGCTTGATTAGGACCTGCTGCATATCAAGACCTTTTTCATTCAGGTTTGCGTATGCAAACACTCGTAACCTCCGAGTTGTACGTTTGCCATTAAGGGCTGTACATGGTGAAGTTTTCATAACATCCCTCCCTGATCAGTAAGACATTGAACATTGGTTGAATTGTGAGTACTGGGTGTTTCAGGTGGAATCCAATCCTGGTTACCTTAATTATTTAATGTACTTGAATTTCTCTTGTAATCTCTCTCTCATCTAGTCCTATGCTGTGTCATCTATCTTTAGCTTTACCAAAAAACCCAGTCGGTGACTACGTCTTGTTCTCCTCAAATTATCAAGAAAATATCAGAATTTAGGCTACAGTCATCCGGGATATAGCATATATATAGTATTATAAAGAAAATCCATGTGTACCACAAAAGAAAATATTATTAGACAAAAGCAGAGCAATAAGATATGATTCATAATTGATAAATAAGGAGTTATGTTTTAGAATATATATGTATATGTATATAACTATATATATATACCCCCTCAGGTATATTGCACTATATAAGAATCTATTATTATTATTATTATATTTATTATCATTATATTTATTTATTTATTTATATATATATATGAACATGCTTCATAGTGCAACGACAGGTTACCCAACAGCAAGTTTCTTCTAATTGGCTGGTGACCAAATCGGGAGAACTAACTTCCGGTCCCTGCCAGCTCACAAGAGAACCCCTAAGCCACATGGCATGACCCCATTTGCATAGTAGAGGTCACTGACCAATCATGTGAGGATGTTATACAGGGCTGCCATTGGTTTTTGATTGAGAAGTAGGAAGAAATACTTGTGGTTTGAACAAGTACTATTACAGGTTCAACTAGACAGATTTGATATTTCTTTCCTAATATACTAAGTACACCTGTTTTAAAGCTAGTATGAATGATTGAGGCTGAAAAACCAACAAGTGAACAGGTCTGACCAATAGGGCTGACCTGGGGTGAGCTGGTCTAAAAGGTGTCCATCCTCTTGAGTTGTCTGACGTTATCTGTGTGTGTAAACTGGATCTTTACATGATACTAACAGCTTGTTGTTGTTGTCAGTAACCACATTGATATATCTTAGTTTGGTGATGGAGCAAGTATTCTGGACTATTCCATGTCTTGGTCTAAGTGGTAATCCAATGCAAAATGTTTTCCCTGTTTATAATTTAATGCTCTCATACCAAACATTTCTTTTCTATACTAACTTACAAGTAGGAATCGAGGCTGAAATTGTTCTCGAAAAAAAAAAAGGTTCTAAGACTAAATTGTACATTTGATCATGAGGAAATTCTTGACAGTGTTTTTGTTCAAAATATATTTTGTCCTCCTCAAGATTAAATCGGAACTGGAGATAAAATGGCCTAAATATTCAAACAGTCTCAAGCTGATAACCGATGGTGAAAAACAACAACCCTGTATCGTGAAAAAAAATAAAAAATAACAAAAATGTTGTGTTATGATAATAAGTAGCATTAATTAATTTAAATTAATCCACAACCTTCGTGCATGACAGTGCATGAAAATATCGACCAATGACATTCCTGGCAGGTGCTTCCCTTCCCCTTCAAATACATTACTAATTTTAGATTTGACATTTTGATATTTTCCTCTAAACCATTTAATCTCGAAAATGAGCATTCGAAGATGACAAGTAGAAGCTATAAAAGGAATAGGATTGAAAGAGGCCGCTGTGGCATGGGACATAATATCCTCTTCGTTTTGGCTAAAGCTGTAAAAGGAATAGGATTGAAAGAGGCCGCTGTGGCTTTGGGACATAATATCCTCCTCAGTTTTTGGCTCAGCCTGACATCCAAGGGTGAATTTTATTCATCCCATAAATCATCGGTTCCCATCTTCCCTCTCTACACATCAGCTCTCCCTCAGTATGAGCTGGGTATCTCCTTAGAGCTTCCATATATAGACGGCAGTCGCTATTGGAGTAGAATGCAATTTGATTGGTCGGATTGTGAGGAGTTCCTGGAAATGGAGAAACCACAGTGACATGGCAGGGGTTAAAAGTCCAAGCTGATTTTAGCTGCATATTATGGTGATAGTTATTAATGCTGTGCATTGCTGCTGTCTTGCTGTATGTTACAGTGTGACTGTGTATGTATGTGTGTGTGTCTCATTCCCAGGAGGTAGTACAGTACTAGTATGTGAATATGGGCTGTTGCCATTTAGGGGTGTGGTAGAGGCAGATGGTAATTTCAATCTCTCGTAGACAATTTTACATTCAGCTTTGATGTGTTATCTCACATCTCTTCAGAATGGTTAAGAGTTTACAGGATATATGTCATGGCAGTAGCTATTTTTTGAGATCCCAATTAAAATCATGTGAAATAGTAAAAGTACTATTCATCATTGTTATAGACATGGACATTTGACCTTTGTGCGCTGACCTGTAAAATTTGAAAAAAGGGGGAAAAAGAAAAAAAAATTTAGTCCTGTAGAAGTAAAATCTGAATAAAACAGCCAAAAAAAAAAGAAAAGAAGCCTTAATGGAAGCAAAACAAACTTTGATGAAGAGAAGTGCTAAATTGTTATTAGCAAACAGGGAATTGATCTCTAGCACGACAAACTGTAGAAACAATCAAAAACTGCATGGTGTGACCTTAAGGTCAGTCATACATTGTAAAAAAAAAAAAAAAGGGTAAAAAGAAACAAAGAAATTAAAAGAACTGGATTATTATCTCGCTCTATTGCTAGTAGCTTATCAGAGTGTGGAGGTGACCGGTCACTAAAAATGGGAGAGTGACTAAAGTGAATTTATGAGTAGGTGTAGTGTTTGCATGGCCTTGGCCTGGTCAAAAGAGAGAGGTTGTAGAGATATAGGCCAGTTCCTGTTGGACAAGCTGTTAGGATAAACAAATGCAAGCTGGGATTTGATGACTTTAGGTTCAAGATCATATGGAATAAATTTCAGCTCACTGAGGGAGAGAGAGAGAGGGGTGAACTGCGTATAAATATATCATTGACTGATGTTGATAGCATTCAGGGTTGTTCTACTGGATATTTTTATTTTTTTTATATAATAGTTACATACATAGAGCATGGACTTTTGACAAGTGTAGCTAATTTGTGGCGGGATGTTATTTATTATTGAATAGTGTATTAAAACATTGATCAGAACAAGGCGCTTCTAAGAATTGTGCAGAATCAGCAAGAAAATGAAAATTGTGGAAGAAGTAGACAGTCTTTGAATTTCCCTTTAAAATGTTATAAGCAGCTCTTGCAATTTAGTATATAGGATAAATGAAAACTTGACAAAAAGCTTTGTTAATGCGTCTCTATTTGCCAGAGTACAGTCATATCACATGCGTTTTAAGTAAACACTCCGTTAAACGAGTAATTTCCCCCAAAAAATATGCAGTCGTGGTGATAAATGTTATGAACATATTACAAGCAAATTGAAGAAAACTAAGGTGAATATTTAGGGAATTCCTTCCTTTATGAAACATGATGGAGGGAATAGTACAGGGCAACATCAAATTGGCAAACGTAAAGAAACATTATAGATTTAGAATCTGTTTGGTAGTTATCTGTGCCCAAATAAAGCAGCTTCCAGTTGATGTTACAAATTTGTAAATAAAAGTTGACATACACATCTGGCATCTGCATACATGTATGTTTATGAATTATTACACTTAATTACAGTTGTATTTATAATGTAGCACCGTCATAAAAAAAAAAGTTTGTTGATTTTTTTTAGGATATCTTTCAAAATATATATATTTTTTGGAATGGGGAGGGGGGAGGGGGTGTAGGCCTCTAATTTTATTAGGTATTAAGCCAGTGTATGTAGTCTGCATGGTCTGAAACTTGCTCTATAACAAGTAGTCCATCAATTGCAAACATGATCAAAGTGATATTTTCCACTATAATCAGTAATAAAACCAGTCATTTTGCATAGCAGTTAATTACTACAAATGAATTCTCCACTGAAACAAATAAAGGCTTTGATAATATGTTATGAGCGTGTAGGATGTTTCTGAACTATAGAAATTCAAGAATTAATTATGATGGAGAACCCAAATGACCGTTGATTAATGTTTCTTTCCCTTTCTGGTCGCTCACTGTGTATAGTGTGTTCAGTAGATGGTGATTTATGTCATAACTGGCTTAGTACACCACAGTTTATGTAATGTGCAGAGAAACCTACACAATACTTCATTATGTTGCTGCCTATATATAGCCTATACAACAGTCTAGCCTAATACCTAAACCACCAAGTGTAAGGCCATGCAATTGTGGTGTTCTTGTTTTATGTCAATTAATCCCCCCTGTTTGACAAGTTTATCAGGGACTTTTTTTTTTTTTCATAGCCATAGGCATTTTTGACCATATGCAGGAATGAGTGGTCGAATGGCCTTGGCCTGGCTACTACTGGTCAGATCCTGACAGCTAGTAGTAAAAGTTGTTAGCCTTGGCAGTGTTGCCAAGGACATTCTGCAGATGTGGATAGGGTATTGTCAACAAACATGGTACAGCGTGATCAACAAATAAACTTGATTTAATGGCAGAAAGAAAAGGGTGAAAATTAAGGATGGAACTTTATGGGCAGTTGATGAAAGTCAAGAGGTTCTCTAATCTGAAACCGGTTTTTACAGAGCTGTTCTCTAGATTTTGGCCGGGGTGCTGAAACTTGCAGGGATCCTAAACTAAACTTGTCTACGTAAAATAAAAACCATGAATGTGGACCAAAGCTGCTCATAATTATTTTTATAATTATTTTTATTGTTCAGTAGTGGGTCAGAAAAGAAGGGAAGGTTGAGGGTGTGGTATTGAAATTTAAAGATCACAGACTCACAATGGATCAGTGTTTAGAAATACTTTAGAGTGCTCTTTCATCCACGTACAAGAAGTGTATGGATGTATATTTTCATCACAATATGCAGCAGTTGCTCTGTTGATGTTGTTGCTGTTGAGTTGTTCAGAAAGTTTTAGGTCACTTCCATGGCTTAGAGATCAAAGTTCATAGGTTACAGATCTCCATGGGCGCACTCTCACGACACTTGAGACGATCGGTTATTTACAAAAGTCGTTAATATTCAGTGCTAGTGTTTAGGTAGTTTGCTTAATTGGTTTGCTTTGTAGTATTTAATGTCAAAGGTTACTGTTTTAGTATACTGTGTCACAGATTGTATGAGCCTCAGTTTACAACCATTTTGGTGCTCTGTATTTTCCAATTTGCCAGTCCAAGGTCTACTACAACAAAACTGTCAGTAGCTTTTGAATAATAAAAAAATGCACTTTCATAAAGTTAGCTGTAGAATTCAGCTCGCTCAGAGACTTTTGAAATATTTATGAAAACAATTTTAATTATATTGCATTTCTTAAACCACAGAAAGCCATAAAAAAAGAAATATTTTGTAATTGTGATTCCATCTCTCAGTAGAATAAAAGTCCTTGATATTAATATTTTGAAAAGTTTTTGAAATATGGACATAAAGCAATTGATCGTTGAAGCTTTGTAAAGGTTTCATGCACTAGTGGGTTGAAAGACCCAACAGCCCGAGAGTGATAACGAATAGAATTTGCAAAAAACGGGAACCATTTGTTTTGGTAAGCTTTCTTTGTAATGAAAACATTCAAGGATACAAGTTTGGACTGAACCTTAGCCAAATTGTTGCGATGAATTGATACAATCAATTTTACTTCAGTTTCATAAGTAAGTCACCCCACTCATGGACAGAGGATCGGAATAATGTCGATAAATAGCTGGAAAAGTATTTAGCCTTGTAATTTACAGAGCTTAAAATTTGCTTATTTAGTTACAAAAACATAAAAATAGTTTTTGAATGATTGCTGCATTGCACAACTACACATTGTGTGTAGTTTTAAATAATTTTGATAAAAAATGCCAGAATTTGTTACATTCTCGTATCGTGAACTTTGGCCTGAATTTTGATGTGTCAAGTTGATGGAATTCACTATACATACAGGAAGTGGCTGGTCTAGACTAATTCATCTTCAAGAAAAGAGCAAAAATCTGTTGAAAGTAACAAAGAAAGAAAAGTTATTGCAGAGTAGGACAACATCCTGTGAGTCAGAGAAATTATTTTTGAAGGGTAGAATTGACTGGAGGGGGTTACTACTGGTCATCAAAATGTGTGCCCTTATTTTACATATGGGGCTCAGTAGAGCATGAGATGTACCCCACTGAGCACCCATTGATCAAACCAATTGCCTCCCTTTTCAACTGCAGCTTCCGTGCCCGACCCAATACAAAGAGAGTATTGATTAAAAGCTTGAGCCGGTTGCAATGAAATTGGGAATATGAATAGGTTAGCAGGAAATGGGCAAGTCAACTGTTAAGTATCAGGCAGGAATTGTTGAAAGATAATAAAAAAATAAGAGGATTTGTCATTTGAACCAGTGGCAGGCACACAGATGCCACAGTGAATATGGGAGGGGTGTTTAATATATCTACTTCCATTGCTTACTAAAAGGTGAGGAGGGTGAACTAGGTGTTAGACATTCTAATATGTAATTACTACATTGCTCTTTAAACACATGATAAACAGGGAGAGGAGAGGCCTGGTTATACCCAGGCAGTCAATGCTGCTAGTGGCATAGTTACTAAGTACTTGAATCTGGTAATACACACTAAGGAGTCTCGGTCTACTTACTTAGCAATGCAATCGGCTAAGTTGTACGTAACCGACTAACAGTATGTTTTGTGTCGATGTAGTTGCGACTGACAGTGTTAACGTGTACATTAATTGTTTCGCATGACACATATACAAAGTATGTCTAGTATTGAATTAATACATTTAAGTCTTACTGCATGAGAACTAAGGCGCTCACTAACATCTAATTACAGACAAACTTGTCCATACTCACCAATTATTCCACATCAGCCAGAAGAAGTAATTACAAAGTGTTTGATATTTTGTCCACATTTACCCACAAATTGGTTGAATATGTGTTGGAATTCTTTATCTGTTCTGCTTCTTTTGTAGGGCATAGACCAAAGCTTGATGATCAGTCCCGTGGCATTCCAGCACCTTTACCAAACACTGCCCTCCCTTTTAGCGATAGATTATCAGAATTGCACAGTTATCCTAACGTTGCATGCAGGCCGCAACAGTCATCTCCGTCTTGTGCAGTGCGAGGAATAAACACCACCAGCAGCTTTCTTGGTAAATATATTTTACAACAAATTCTGTCAATGATATAGCCATAGACTTTTACATGGGTTGCCATGGTAATTATGGAGGATGGTGGTTATTTCCTTAACTCATTTTAGCACCCAGCTGATGAAGTAAATTTGCCCCCTTCATATGGAAAAATCAAGAAAAACACACAGTTTTGAAAAACACAAAAGAGTCACATTTATCAAAAGTATCAAATATTGTATAAATGCTTAATTTAAATCAGACCCATCAGATAATTGTAAGTGTAATTGTTGGAGCGTTACTTAAAAAATAATCATTTTGTTTTGCCGTCTACTTTGGGAAACAAAAATCCTAGGTTTACTTGCCAAAAGTTTATTATTTGATCATCATTACTGAATATTCACAATTGTTACAGCTTTAATCCCCAATGCAGTTTTGAAGCGGGGTCTTAACATTTATCTAAGTGAAAAAAACAAAAGACCAAAAATGTGCTACTAATGTATTGCTACGGATGTTACAGTTAATAAGACACGGTTAGGAGAGCAGCATACTGTGACCGAACATAGACACGGCACAGCTTCTACAGGGAACTGTTAGCCGGTCTTGTACTGGGTTCATATGGAGGTCACCATAACTAATACATGGTTAATGCAACCCTCTCTGTCTTACCCTCTCTATCTCTTGGTTCACTTACATATCTCTCATCAAAGTTTAATGGTTGGAGGAGATTGTGATAAGAGGCCAGGAGGAATCTGGAAAAATAAATAAACCAACAAGATTGATAACAAGGCACAGCAGCATCAGGCATATCTGTTGTGGTATGCTAACAGTGACATGAATTTGCCCCAGTTAAATCTTTTAATAATTTGGATTTTTTTTTTATTGAGTCATTTACCTGCAAGGTGGGTGAGGGGAGGGTGGGGTGGGGTGGGTAGCAGGGTTTGGTTATACATTAAAGGGTGACGGTTGGAAACACAAACTTGATACTATTGGTTCATAATTTTGATGGCTAAAAGTTGTTAACTATAGCCTCAAATCAAGTTAAATTTTGTGAAATTGTAGCGCCTGGTTAAAGCAACTTAATGACTCAATTCCAAGAGGGGGGTTGGGGGGGGGGAGGAGTTAATTTTAAAAATGAACCAAGAAGGTTATGTGATGCTCTTTGCAATATTATCCTCCACATCATTCAACCATCTGGAAATTAAAGAGGAGAAACCTATTTTAGTCATGATCATGGTATTTTACCGAGATACCCAT
>JAIPMN010006566.1:0-20234 GCA_020650975.1 Apostichopus californicus
TCGTTGCTTTTATTCAACGGACCCTTTTTAAGGGCCATCAAGTATTCTAGAAATATTGTTTTTATATGTCTCGTCCTCGTCCAACAAGCAACGAATTCAAAGGCTCCGTTTAAGGGCCATCAAGTTTTCTTCGGTTTATTTGATGGCCCTAAAAAAGAGCCGTTGAATTCGTTGCTTGTTTAACGAGGACGAGACATATAAAAATAAATCTGTTAGGAATAATTGATGACCCTTTCTGGAATATTTTAACGGAGCTATTGAATTAAAGCAACAAATTCAACGGCTCCTTAAAAGGGCCATCAAATAGATTACTGAATTTCTGAATATATAAAAACAAATTTGTCTGGAATATTTGATGGCACTTTAAAGGAGCTATTGAATTAAAGCAATGAATTCAACGGCTCCTTTTTTAGAGCAATCAAATTTCTCTAGATTATTTGATGGCCCTAAGAAAGGTGCCGTTGAATTCGTTGCTTGTTGGACGAGGACGAGACATATAAAAACAGAAGGAGTTATTCAGTACTTTCCTCATTGACTTTTCCTAAATGTTAGGTTTAATGTTATAATGTTAATACTGAAATTAATATATTGCACTGTTTCCAACTTTGTTCGAGTGGTTCATTGTTGGCTTTTTCCATGGTTACTGCATTATGGGATTTTAAAGATCTGCTTCATGTTCTTCATACATCTGTCAATTATCTGCATTATATACAAAAGCCACAAGGAAGACTGACTTTAAGATGGAATTGAAGGAAGGCATATTATCATAGTCGTGAGATCCGTGCTCGTGTAGCCATGACAAAGGCGACTCTCAACAATTTGTGCATATTTGAAGTCGAATCGTATCTCTATGGATGTTAAACTCCACCTGACCAGAGCTCTGGTTGCATCTCGTCTTACTTACGGTTGTAGCACCTGGACCCTAAAAGCGGCTGACATGAATCGCCTTGACGCATAAGGTAGAGAAATTTGGCGACGTTTGCTTGATCACACATGGAAAGACCATGTGTCGAATGATGAACTAAACACAAAGATCGCGGGGCGATGGCTGTTCTCTTCTGAAATTGTTCTTCAACATAACGCAAAATGGTTCGGACATGCAGTACGTTGTGGAGGCCTTACATGTGCTGTACTCTGTGGGCTACCCTGTGGTTACAAACGTAAGCCAGGCCGACCGCATTTACGATGGATTGACAATTTAACCAATTGGTCCGGCCGTTCTGCAGCCCAGCTACTCGAAGATGGCAGGCACCGGATTAACATTATAGAAGGTGACAAACCTAAGATTGTTTATAATCTTCGGGGAGGTCAACGGGCCAATTTGGCTTATGACTATTGATTGATTGATTGATATTATCAAAGGGATGGTAGAAAGTCAGAAAGTGTTTGCAATTTAACAGATGAGGAAAATGGTCTAATAAAGTGTGTACTCTTGTTAGAAGACATGTGGTTATGGACTTAATCTAAAAGGAAAGGTGTGTAGTGTATTAAGATATTGTCACTTGCGGAGATTACACAATAATTACGCATAGCCACATTGTCACGGTACCTTCATGTACTGTATAGGTACTCAATATGTTACATCAATAAAGTTTAATCTGAAACATGCGACCGAAGAGTTCGGGTGTTTTCGTACGACCAGACTCAAAACACGACACAAATCTTTCAAAAAATGTAACTTTAACTTTCTTTTAATATGATGTGTTACACTGGAAATTCCGTATACGACCTAGCAAACCAATACATGTTATTTTACCATCACCGCGTTCTTGAAAGCAACTTTCAAAAAATGTAACTTTAACTTTCTTTTAATATGATGTGTTACACTGGAAATTCCGTATACGACCTAGCAAACCAATACATGTTATTTTACCATCACCGCGTTCCTGAAAGCAAGACCGGCTAGATGGTTACAAAAACATGTTGTTCTTACTCATATTAAGCTGAAATCAAGTTAATTGAAGAGAAGCGTATTAAAAACGTTTATCATAATTGTCATGATGTGTGGATTTCTGTGTATCTTATGCACAAAATGTAATTAATACCATAAAATAGCATTGTGGAATTTCAGTTAACTTTCAACTCATTAACCTGATAAACAAGGATAAAGAACACCATTCGAATGTACCTTGCTGTATGAGTCTCCTGCAAAGCTATCCACTGGAAAAGACGAAAAGAATTTTAATTCTTGCAGAAAGTAACCTGTGGCATTTACAAGAGTCATTTTGGCAGGACAATAATGTTCACGCGTGATCTTTGTCTGAGTGCATACGTCACCTCCGAAGCGACGAATCTCGCATTGGTGTTCCTTCAGTACCTGACAGAAGCTAACGTTCCACTGTAAATCGTCACACTTCCAGAAGTCAAACGGCAGTGGATAGCTGGTCGCATGAAACGTTTTGCCCACTACATCGCTCATTTTTTGGGCGATGATCTTTTCTGTGTTGTTACTGCATTCCGCTTCTCGCTGAAAAAGCAATGTCAGAACGTCATTACCTTTGTGGACTGCCACATAGCCGTCTTCGCTCTCATCGATCCTGTCTACTTTTTTCATAACATCCATGTTGGTAAGGTAAGGGTGAGACACACCCGCCGTGGATTCAAAAAAAGCACGATAGATCAATACTCCATTCTCGGACCCGGACACATACGGTACCTGGAAAGCGACTCCTTTGATCGTCACTTGATTCTCTAAACCAGGAGACAGTTCACGGTTAAGAGTGAATTCATCTATTTCAAAAACAGCAATTTGAACTTCTACCTCTGCTGGTTCGCAAGGAATCTGGTTCGATCCAGGCAATTCTAGTTGTACATCTATATGTAAAGATATTCAATGTAAAGCAATGAATTGAACAATATTTTCTATATTTTAAACATCTGGCGTTATGATTAGCAGGAATCTTGTAGCGATGACTGTTACAAAACTCTTATGAAGATAAGCCTACATTCAGAGATGTATCGCCAGACGGAGTTGTCAAAATGTCATTTTATTTTCAAGAGTTTGAATATTATGGCTCAAAATTATATGATATAGTAATAAATGATGATGTAGAAAAAGTTTCATCGGTAGTCGTATTTTTGCTAATTTGAACCAATATATCGTTCCACAATATTAAGATTTCACAATATTTGACCCCCAAAAATGAATATTTGGTCAATTAACCTCTTTCCAGCAGTTTTTTGAAGATGATTAATTGGTGCCGAAACTCTCCACTTTTGATTTTTACCCATTGGTCAAGGCAGGCTTTCATAGTCAGTCAAGGTTTTTACTTGGAGGATTTTTGACATTCATTCAGATGAAAATGAAAGACAAGACCCTCCTGATATGCACTCCTCTTTTGAACCTCATACAACGTTTTAAGAAAGCTAATTTACTGTATAAAAATTCCTCAGAATACACACCATGTGACGTCTACATGGCTTCTTTTCTGTGGAAGGAATGCCCAAACCACTTTCATGCAAGTCGGCTGAAACGACCATAGGGACACACCTTTTCATTAATAAAATCCTTCATTCCATGGAACACCAAAAGGACCACAATTGATGATGGTAATGTGATATATTATGATAATAGTATATATTTATATGATGATATATAGCAGATACACTATATTATACTAAGTTTACACGATAAAAATAAAATTTTACACGATGATGATAATAAAGTCTACGATAATAATAAGAAATTACACGATTATAAACAAGAATACGACATTCTATTAAAACTGCTGACGATATAAACACGAGCGTATGCATAAGCATATTATTCATAAGGTGGACCTCACGACTCACATACAGTTTAGCTTCTCATGTGAAACACATAATGATATACATGGATTGGTTTTCCCATATTTCTTGTATTTTGGTAAATATTAGACCTTTCCAATGGTTCCATGGTTGAAGTATCTCCGGTCAGTTCATGTTTGGAAAGATATAAGTGGTCATCAGGCTAAAATCGCCACAAACTTTTGTCAATATGTTTTTAAAGATTTTTGTTATATTTCAACAAAGTGTGTTAAGGGTAGCCTGCCCATACCAAGACTGCAAGAGACGGAAGGTGCAACAAAAGATGTTACCAGTATTTCACCGACATCTCAAAACAGAGATAAACTCTTGCCTCAAAAAGTAAAAGAAAACTTACTCCAGTGAATAGAGAAACCGAAGGTTAGCTACCGTTGATTAACTATATTAGCTAGATTAACTATATTAACTATATTAGCCAGAACACGTCAAGCCAAGCGCAAGTCACACCAATGCTATGCTAACATTACTGTCTACAGCATTTGTATGCTACAGTACCATTATTTCTAACTAGTATCGCCGAGGCTAGTACCACAACACTAAATTAGGATAAGTTTGCTGTGTAAATCTCTACAGCCTAGGATACAGAGTGCTAAACCATTGTCTTCATCAAAAAGTGTAATACGTGTAGGCTGATCTGATAAGGCCATACCACAGGTCCATTGCTCATAAATTTCATCCCAGTCTTATGTAAGACATATTTCCTCAAAACTAAAACTGCTTGCTTGATGATATATGTCAGAAATAACATGAACCAACTCTGAATTTTACTTGAAGTTTTAGTTTTTGGCAGACAATGAGTCATCAAATACAAATACAAAAATCAAATCAAATCAAAAAATCAAATACAAAACCGGAGGATAAACATATTTATTGTGTGAACTTATAGTGATGGTGTACTGCTATTACATGGTGCACAGCTCAAACAACGCCGTGATTTGCTGATATATCCACATCGAAATTCAAGTGTTGTAAAGGAGGTGCAGCATGGCAGCTGCTACAAGACCTACACCCGGTTTCTCTCAAGTCGAAACATCACAGAAGAGACTCAGAGTATTAGTCATGATAAAGCATTTGCTAAAATTTCTGAATCTGCTGCATCTTTCTAGTTTGAAATTATATTATTCTTGAGAAAAGTACAGTATTAAGACTAAGGAACCAAGCAAGGGGAACTGGCAGAGAAAGAAAATGATTTTAATATATATTCAGTTCAATTATCAAAACTTTTTTTGGGGGGTTGGGGGGTGTGGAAGTATCAGGAATATAATCTTTTGTCATAATCGCTTTTAGAAGTAATATGTACTATGTTAGTCATGTGATCAAGTTTCTTTAAGTATCTATAAGTAATACGCAATTATATAACGAATGCTTAGAGTGATTGATCTTTCCTCATATATGTTGTGCATTTGTTGCTCTCTGTATTTTAGCCAAGAATGTTAGCATCTATATATGTTTTCCCCTTCAGATGCATTCAAGAGATGTGACTGCCTCGGTGACATAGTGCCAACACAAGCTACTTCATGTGAAATGAGGGACACAGTACTTGTTAAGTACATGTTTACTGTGTAATAACAGTACATACTGAACTTATTGTATGGTTTAAACTGGCAAAGAAACTTGTGACTCTAATTTGAAGGATCTGAATATTAACTGAATGCTTATCAGAGGTGTAGGAAGGGGGTTACCGAGACAACTCCCTGTCCTCAAATGGCAAATCTTGCTTGATGTGTGATTACCGCCCAGTATACCTCAAATAAAATATGAGGATGAGGGGGGGGGGGGTGTTATTGCTAAGTGCTACTATATTTCAAAAGGGAAACATTTACTTGATTAGTTGTACTGTTTGATATTTTACATAAATCATTGGCCAGAGGTTGGGGCAGGCTAAAAGGAACATGAATGTGAAGAATTTCATTGAGCAAAACCCCTCCCACCACCACCAGCAAACTGATTGCATGTCTCATTATAAGTTGATCTGCATCATACCCCACAAAATATATTACCTCCTGCAGAGCCATTTAGTTGATTGTAAACATTGTATACAAAACCGTTTGGGGAGGATTTGTGTTGAAGATCGAGATATATAAAGGTATGTACGTGTATTGGTAGTATAGGAAGAACGTTGCTCTTCATTAGTTATCGGTGTGTTGCAGAACGTGGTGATGGCTCGGTAGGGAAGTTTTCAAACTTCTCTTACAAAATCACACCAAAGTTCAGTTTATGTCAAAAAAGAATGTAGGCAAACTAGGTACGAATCAACTGGCAACTGATTAGGAACTCACCATTATGCTGACAGCAATTTAGAGAGAATTATATAGTGTAAATAATACAATAATCTAAAGTGACATTAAAACAAACATACAGACAGAGAGACACACAAGCACAAGCAAAGAGTCTTACTGTTGCCGCAGACAAAATCTTGTTCTTTTCGGCGCTGCAAATCCTCAGCTACTGGACCCCTCGGTACCATAAACCTGCCAAATTTTCCCTTTTCTGCGAATTGCCTCAAATTTGGTAATACTGTCCTCTCCAGGCCGAGCCCATTTGTCCAAACATTCACGAAGAGGAGACAGAAATAGAAGTTGCCGATTGAAGCCATCTTAAGAGAGATTACCTTCACGAATGGGTCAACCAAAAGAAATAACGAGGAACAACCGAATATATATACATAACGTTTAGGCGACATCACGCGTAAGTAACTTTTATAGCCGAGGCAAACGAAGGGTCTTCTTCTCCTTCATAGCATTGATTACTTATACGTAGCCTCTCTACCATCATTAATAAGTACGGTATATAATAAGCTACATAACTTTATTATATATAGAAGTACAATTTATTAAATATCAAGTAGCTTCACCATCTAGTTCGAATACAAAAAAGAACATATCTGGTTGTTTCAATCATAGTAAGTACTTTGGAAAAATATGTCGGATGTCTTCGCTTTTTTTTTCATTATCTGGTTTAAAATGTCGTTTATTCAACAATTCTTGGTTACCTATCGACAACATAACAATGGGGATGTATGAAAGTTATTGACAGCGTTCGCAGTTTCGTGCATGTAACCTTATCATGTTGTCATTGGTTAGTTTCGTTGTGACCCATACGCTGGGTCGTCACATTACTAGTCTGGTGATAGCTTATTGCTTGGCACACACCCTCTTCGCTTCACAAACCCTCGCTACTTCCATTTCCTCGCTATAGCATGCACGTCTTCTCGCTATACATGTGGAATTTGCTTCATGCCAGTTTTGGCTGCACAAATTTGCGATGCATCACATGATTGTCATGGTTGTCGCAAGGTTTCGAATCCATGTTAGTTTGTAGTTTATAACTATACTACCAAAATGATTATTTACAGTAATGATACAATCAATCTCGTCTGAGCAACTTAGATGCCTTAAAGTTATTTCTCGCGTTATGATAGAACCTTTAAAAGTGTTCCTTTAATTTTTGTTTTCTTTCTTTCTGCTGACAGTGACGTTTTTTAAGTACCCCTCTGTGAAGTACTTAAATCAAAACATATTAACTTACTTCGCTAGATTGTCTTTATTTACATCTGTATCAATTTCTAAATTCTTGTTGGTCAAGATTTTGTCAAGTCATTATCTATTTTTTATCTTTAACTTCCATTTCGAATGATATTACAAAACTGTCTCGATGATGTTAAAGAACTCATTTATTCACGGACGGTGTAATGATTTCTTAAATTAACTTATTTGAATTAAATTATTATATTAGACTAACCTTTCGTTGCAACCCTTTCACTAAAGTAAGGAAATCGAAACTTTTACCAGCCTTATTGAAACACCGTCAACTTTATGAGCGGTTATGTATTTCTTGTGTGTTTTTTATGTATTTATTTATTATGTATTTATTCACAAGAGATACGATATATGTTATAATAATATCAATTAATGTTTTGTTATGATGGCTTTAATGTAATATTATTAAAACTATACTTAATATAGAAGCATGTGTAAACTACTAAATATATACATATGAAAGAGAGAACGTTTCAGAGATACCGCTATCATATTATTTTTAAAAATGTTTTGAAACATTTTCCTGTTAATGTCTATAGTGACTCAACAACATTTCAACAATCATTTTCAACTAAAGAAACATTTCATATTAAACGTATCGAACGTAACGAAACATTTTCTTTCATACGTTTCTAGCCCCCTCAATGTCATCTTAATATGTTTAAATAGCATCATAAAAACAACACAGAAACTGTTGGAGTTACGTTAAAACACATTATAGGTGTTAGGGAAACATTTTCTTTACTGTCTGTTTAATAACTTTAAAAACAATAATACCATAAATACGATCTCGATATCTTAAAATGTAATCGCGTTTTCTTCCACACAATTAACTTCAGATTATAAATGATGGAGTCGCTCAAATAACAAGTTTCAAAGTTGTTATGCAATTTCATTGAAGATTACTAATAATGTAAATTTGAAGGAATTCTACTTTTCCAACACATTGAACATTTAGCAAGCTCAAATTTCCTGCTCAACCTCCCGTTTCGCTGTACATAAGGATATATAGAGATCGATATTAATAAAGGAAATTTATATTCAGGCAGTAAGCTTTACATATATTGGTAACGTTTTATTACTGGAACTACGTGTAATGCTAAATAATTCTAGTCTACTTTCAAAGACACCGATATTTAACTCAAGTGCAATATTCATTTATTTTGTTCATTCCATTTTAGTTTTCGAATAAGTAAAAACATCATATTAGGTATATATGCATATAATTGTGAATAATAACTTGATCTTAAAAGTATGGCATTGTTTATTGTTTCCGCGTGCTAATGAGGAAATAGCATTCTTTCACTTCTTATTATCAGAACACCAAGTAAATAATGTAATGTGGCTGTCATCCCATGTAGTCAATGTTAACCCTAGTACGGGATTATGCAAAACACCTTATTACGAGAACGATCTGATCAGACTTCTTGAGCTTCTCGCGAGTCTCCCTTTTAAGCACATTTACAGATAAGTAGAAACATGTTTCACAAGACTACGTTAAGAATCTTTGAAGACATAACGTTATATAGGTGAGGCGATTATGCGGATGAACACGTGTAGATGGCTGGAACAACCAAATGTTAAACACAAGTGTCAAGTAATTGCATAGATCTCACCAGTCAGCCTTGGTCAGTACGTTCGCGGATATGGTTTGGTACATTTAGTCACATTTGATGGTAGGAAATGTAAAGCAATGTTCTTCCCATTCAGACGCGTCTGCTATTATTCAGTTCATATTTACTGAAATCAAATATAACAAAGAAGCAGAAAAGGAAACGTTACGGATCAAATCGAATCGAATCGCAATATGCAATAAACCTAGCAATGAACAATCTGATTATAACCATGTCGCTTATTTTATTTAAATCGTGGCTTTCGAATGTGTATCTGTACGATATTAGAGTTCAAGATAATTACCACAAAGTTTGAATTCGTTTAACCCATCCTTATAACGCATACATGATCAAATTTGGTTAGATCTCAAATTATGAAATTGAGTTTTGTGATAGTTAATATTCGAAGAAGTAGTTTGTAGAATTTTGGTTGTGGATTCGGTGCAAAAAAATGTACACTATGTATACGCTTAAAGAGAGAAAACAGGATTGCTAGAAAGTTAAATAAGTACTTGTTAGCACATTTTAAATTTAAAGTGCAACTGTCTGGTACAACGAAAACGGACAGTTGAAAGGTGACTTGCACTTTTATTTTTGAGATAATAATAATTAAAATTGTCACAAATCACTGCATTGACAAGTGCTTTTTCACATAATTGGAAGCGTGAAATACTGTCTAGTTGCTCAGTTGGTTACTCTAAGTATCGGTTTGTTTTGTAAAAATAATAATTGTCTAATAGGCGAATCGCCTGCAGTATATTAACTTTAATGGCACAATTTTATATTAATAGCTGGTATAAACAGATTTTTCAATTATGATTCAGCTCTCAGGAGCATGAGCAAAACTTATTTTTGTTAAGACACTCTGCTTGATGAATAACTAGTTAGATTCTTCAACACCAACAAAGACAGTTTTAAAGGTCTATCTAAGTGAACCCAAAAATTAGACAACTTCCATTCAAACCATAAATACTTTGCAAGCGTAGACTCCTCAACATAATTGGTCAATTTTCTTGGCAGATTGTTCTATCAGCAGCCTGGTTGTGTTATTTTGGCACGATTGAGACCTGCACTCAAATGTGAATAGTGTGTCGCGATATATCGTATTGGCAAGGAGAAACACAAACAACGCTTCAATTAGAAAAACGAGAAACAGACGTTCATTCACACTGTGATTACTAGTACCACATTTACCAAGTTCGACAAAATATCTCATAAACATTTTACTGTAAATATGCCGCTAAAACAAGGAATGAACACATCATTTAATGCCAGGCGCGTAGCCAGGAATTTGCCAAGGGAGGGGCGGAACTATAGGCAAACTATCAGAGCCGTAGATACGTCATTGCAAACTATCTAAGCGTATAGCGCCACCATAAGTTGGCGCGAAGCGTACAAGAAAAGTTTGGATGAAAATGCCTCCCAAATCGGTCGAAATGGCACTTCCCAGGTCTTGTAGGTTGCATCTTAGCATTTTCTCTTTTGAAATTACTAGCGATATCATAAAAACATTAAAAAAAAATGTTCAATGGGGGAGGGGCGGCTGCCCCCTTCGCCCCCCCCCCCCACTTGGCTATTACACAAATTTGTCATCTTCTTCTTTAATATCGTCAATTTCTTTCCAATGTTCCGCGACAGAACATATAACTTGCACCAAACTTTTTCCACAGCTTACATTGCTTTATTACCTTGTACGGGCATATACCAGTAGTAGCCTGGCCGGTGCCCGGCGGGATTTCCCCCTCCCCCACCGCATGTATAGTACTGCGACTTGCCCCTGTTTGTGGCACTACCAAGTGTCCCTCATTAGATCGGTGGTGCTTCGCCAGCTCAAAATTCCTGCCTACATGCATTGCCTTAGTATCAAGAGATCTGGAACTGTATCGCAAGCTATGTAGATTGCTTGCATCAGTAAGAAACTTCATCGTCAGTGACGTTAATTTTCCCAGGTTGAATAACATCGTGAAATATTAGTAGTGAAGTTATTCATTCAAGAATTACCCTTTTAATATTTAACTGGACTTTTTTTCTGAGTTGTAGGGTTTCTGTGATAACTCCAATTGTACATCTGCTTGGAAAAATAGCATAGGAATCCTCTCAAAGTACTAGGACATCTTTCCAATTTCCCCCATATTCAGTACGTAATACGTATGCTGTGTGTGATTATCTTATTCAAATTCTTGCTTCTTGGAAACATTAACTACAAGAACGTCCTACTAATGAATAATCAGCAGTTAGTTTTACGACGCTTAAGCGACCACAAATGTGGCAGAAGCACGCAAGGGCTCACATATATTACAACCCACACGAAGGGTAGCTTCAAATTCAACATTTTAACTCAAATTTGGAATCTTTTCAATTTTTAGAAAGCCATTTCATATGGGAAAACCGTAGATTGTTTTTGGTTGAAAAACCCACCTTACTATGACCGGCCGGGTATCGAACCCAGAACCTCCAGATTGGTAAGCCTCATTGCTTCAAATGCCACCGCCTTTATCCACTCGGCCATAGCACCGGTTTGAGTAGAGACTTCACACCATATTAGCTTTTTTATTAGCGTTGTTATTAAGCGTTTTCATTATTTAAATGAATTTTTTTCTTATATTTAAAAAGGTAGAATATTATCAGATATAATTGGACGTAAAAGTTTATTTGAAAGACGCATAATAATTAATAACTGAAATTATTTTGTGGTGTGAAAGTTAAAACGTAGAAAAAGGTAGAATATCATAGTAAGATTATATACCGTAATAGAAATATAACAACACATAAAGCAGAAACAGAAGTAGAGGAGTTGCAAATCTCTTCCCAAAATTTGGGTACACGACCACAATGAAGTCATCACTATGACTCAACAAGTTTGAAGTACATGAAAATTTGAATTTTGCAGACTACATGACCTTTTCTTTATTCTCAACATTCCAACAAACAATGTGGTCATGACTTCCTCATGGACACAACACTTTCAGCTAGTTTGTCGAAAGGCAATAATAAAGGCATAAATAATATCCATTAAGAACACTTTGGATTTACTCAATTTAAATGTCTAGCAAGCTTCTTCGGCAGGCAGCTTTACATTAGTTAAGCACACATTTTCGGTCATTATGGGGGAAGTGCACGAAGTTGGTCATCTTTGACCTTTTAACTCCTTTGACCAGGTGACCTTCGATATTTGGCATAAATTAATGCACTTTAACGGTATCTTACTTGCTTTTGAAGGTTTCGCAGATATTGATAAACTGGTACACGTGTAATAGTCAACATGTTTTTGTTTCTTTACTTACGTTTCTTTACTACTGTTTGTTTGTGGCACGGTAACAACTGCAAAGCCGTTAACTTGTTCCCATGTGAGACAAAAAAACTGCGCGACTGGACAAGGAGTCTATAGAGATGAGGATGCCTACGAAATGAAGTGAAGGAGGGACGATAACGCTTGATTCCAGTTCACCTCTCTTTAAACTACGCCAATTCTTAATGCCGACAACGAAAAAAGGCCATGTTCGGGTATGTCCATAGGCTTTCTTATAGCATAACGGCTAGATACGACTTCATTTTGGAATCGCGTTTTAATAACCAGGAACTCAGTGGTTGGAACTGCAACGACTGTTCATGTCTCACAACCGTGCACCAGTAACTACTACTTTGTGTTCGTAATACGGTAACATGTGTTACAGGGAAGGAAAAGTAGTTACTGTACCAGCTTTGAGTATAGGGTGATCTGTCAGGTATCATATCTCGCTTTCACTATGTTGGAATACGGAATTGCGCTATCTGACCCCGGGATTCATGAATCGCGTCACCATAATTGGTTAAGCTAACTGCCGATCCTGTCAAAACAGCTAGATTAATGTTGATATATTCCAAGTAAAGTAACAAAAACAACAGTAATCATAAAATTATTTTGTAGGTTGATAAAATATGGTATGAAGATGTCTCTTGAATACAAGACAAGACGAGAGATAGTATCATTTAATATATATATATATACATTATTTGAAATATCTTTCATGGCATATACAAACAGACAAATACAAGATTAAACTTAAATTATTTAACACGAAAATAGAACTTTTTCAACCCCATCGGCAAAGTACAAAGTACTGTGAAACTCCTTTTAATAGTATTCATTTATTAATTTTATATTATTATATATTTATTAATTTCAGAACCTAATAAATTAGACCACGGCTGCCAATGTCTCTCCCAAATATTTACTTACATATTCTGCTTAAAAATATAATAGTTTAGTTTAAAATAATATTTTGAATAATCGGAACGATGATGCGAATCGTAAGGAACGAACTGATGGTACTTTCTTCATCGGTTTTCAATAAAAAATATGATACTTTTCTAAAGAGTATTATTAAATTTAACTCGCTAGAAAATTCCCCACCAAAGAGAACAATATACGTTTTCTTCAAATCTATCTTAATTCCCGTGTTTTCCCAAACCGAGAATGTAAATACTTCCAAATAATTCTAACAGAACTACAATAATAAAACATATGTTGGATTGTTTCCGTGTCAATGCCAAAAAAAGTAAAAAGCCTTTATAATATTGACATTGACATATTGCCATTAACATAATATTGACATTGACATATTGCCATTAACATAGACTATGACATTTATAATATTAGGATATTTATTAGTAGGGATGACCCTGTGCAGTATTCTATATTGAAACCACCTTAGCTGTACGTCATTTGTACACAGAAATGGAACTGAGCAATACCAAGAATCCTCTAAAACACTCAGGGTCTCACACCATTTTGTATAAGATTTATGTTTAGTGTCTGTTGAGTTCAACATTGGTGATGATGCAGATAATTATAAGTTGATATCAGACTGGAAGGAAATCGCCATTGATCGTCAAAAGTTAAAAAAGTAAAACCACAATCAGTGCTAGCATTACCCAAATAGAGGGCGATACCCTACAATGAAAATGTTGCATTCCTCGAATCGGTCGACAAATCGTCTAGTGTTCGTCGTAATTAATATGATATAATCATCACATGTGAAGAGCGCTTTTAATTAAATTAGTTATTTGTTAATTGAAGTGGCTAAAACTAAAAGGCGAGACATTTAAAGTAGAACTATACATAATCAGGTGTGTAATCTTTCCGCTTTGAGGAAATGGTGTGTCATAACCTTAGTTATATTAATAATATACTCATTTTGAATGGTATTCGGTAGGCCTGGTAAAAGACGCTATCTTGATCAACCCTTGCACGCTAAACTCACAATATAATTTATTTAATATAGAACTATACAAATGATCCGGTGGTTATTTTTTGCCGCTTTGGGAAAACGAACACCTGTCATGGTGTTTTATAATCTTAGTTATATTCATTTTAAACTCATCTTGAATAGTATTCGGTAGGCCTGTTAAAAGAAACACGCTATCTTGATCAACCCTTGCACGTTAAATTCAGAATATCTTTTATCGGATAAATTTGTTATTATATGGATAACATATTTACAATTGTCTATGTTCAATATCCAGATAAGAAAGCAATTAGGAGACACTCGTAAAGGGTCACGGATTTTGAGTTTGCTGGAGTGACGCCATTTAATTACAAAAGACTCTTTTTATGGTTATTAATATACTTATATCAAAATTAAGAAAACAATGAATTGTGAACGTCATGAAAAAAAAGGACACACATGTATTGAAATTAATATCTGTTAAAGTTAAAATGTGTCATAAACCCTTTCTAAACGACTATTTCGATTTCCGTTAAATTTCTTCTGACGCTACCTCATGATATGAACTTGTGATATAAGGACATATACAATGTTATCGGGCACGGGTCAATTTAACGACAAAAATATATCCTGCCATACCTCCAATGGAAAGCATTGCAATGAAAACATGCAAAGGTTAAATGGATATGCACAGTATTATCAAAATATGTGGTTATCATTGTTACTGAAGTCATGAGGTCAACGTCCAAATGTGTAATATCAGTGCAAATGTCTTCAAAAAACTAAATTGGTTTGCCGATTACTTTCAAACTTGGAAAGAAGAAGAAGAATGCAAAATATATACAGATATATGTAGTTTGGTGTTATTTTACCAATTGGATTTATGACAATCATCCTAGCATGAGTGCAAAATACAGATTGTATATTCCACCAGCTTATATTGGAAGGTATATATTGACTAACAACATCATATCGGTACTGAAATGTATAAATCTACTGGGGAATTGCGCTATCGTAATCATTCGTTCAGCTATAGATGCCGGTTGAACAGCAAAATTCGTTTTACCAGGCAGTTGGATGAATCTATAGTGCTAGATAGCTTCCTTCTCTTTCTCAAATAGTGTCCAATGTGAGAAATTCATCCTGCGAACAATCGGAAAGCATTCCGTTCTTGTATTTGTGTATCTCAACAATAATCCGCTCTTCGGTTTACTTTGTTAAAAATAATTTAATTATTATAGTTACACCGTCATTCTTCTAAATTGTTATGCTAATACACGTAGTTAGTATTATGAAAAGAAGTCAAAGGCGCAATGGTTCGGAGTTGTGCCATACGTTGATATGAATAGCGATAATATTTTTGCAGTTTTCTTTCTTTCGATAGTGTACGTGATAGATCGGACATAGGGAACACATTGTATAGCTTTAACATTTGTGATCTTATTAGGTTAAACACTTTAAGTTGAACATGGCTTTTGTTAATTGTCTATATTATTGTGAAATTGGATACCTCAGAAATTAAATTTCCATAACTTGTGTCTTATTCATATTAATTACATTCATTCCATTGAAATGGTAGGCATTAATTATGTACTTAAACAATGTTGACATTGTCATGGTTGGGATACCAATATATTACATTTCTTATATTAATTAAGTATGAAATTAAGCATACAATTTATACAGCGAGATATAATTAATATCTTCACCCTTTATTAAATTAGAAGCATATATTATTCATCACAACGTCCATATTTCTACACAATGTACAATACATTTATTTGATAGCTAAGGTTTGATATATTACGATCAAGAGATGAATCCAGAATAATCTAAAACTTTAAATGTAATCTTAGTCGGAGACCAAGATGGAATATGATGTAGAATAAAGTGGGTACAATGTGAAACTAGAAACAAATATATAAATGATTGTTTATTGAGAACATCAGTTAAAATAATTGCATTTTATAGAGTTAGTTTAAATGTAATTCTCTATGATTTCATTACAGTTAGTATCTGAATTGAAAGTTCTTTACTTCCTCACAATGAATCGATTTGTATATCCTGTATATCCGAGAAAAAATTCTATATACAGTCCAACAGGTCACGAATAAGAAACTCAAACTCCAACAGGTCACGAATAAAAACCTCAAACTGGAAAAGTACACACGTAAGAAAGATAGCAGCTCTCAATTCCAAAAGTAAGATTTAATTACATATACTAAACTTGACAGAGAATTTTTTTGTAAGAGAACGCGTCCACGTGTAAAATTCACTATACTTAATTTGATTGTGAGAATAATACCCATATATGACTAAACTTACTTAACAAAACCATATCGTAATGCTCCTTATACGATGAACGGTCGTTACGTTTGGGTTGTTTATGAACATTTATTTAACATGGAAATGTAGCAGTCATACTACAACATACATTCTTGCCTTTCGTATTTATGTACATCTTTGAGATTCTTGGAACGGAGATGTAGTGCTCTAGAATGATTCGACATTACATCACTACACAAGACGGTCCACTTGCAGGTAATGTACTTTCCACTCTTGTTCCACTCTAACGGAAACTTGGAACGGAGATGAAGTGCTCTGGAATGATTCGACATTACATCACTACACAAGACGGTCCACATGGGGGTACGTACTTTCCTTTCTTGTTGTCTATAATATTCACCATATTGAGAAGTGCTTTCAGGGTTTCTTGCCTTTTGTAATCAAGTACATCTTTGAGATTCTTGGAAAGGAGATGTAGTGTTTTATACTGAGTCGACACTACTACACAAGACGGTCCAGTTGCAGGTAATGTACTTCCCACTGTTGTTGTCTATAATATTTACCAAATTGAGAAGTGCTTTCAGGATTTAATGCCTTCGTAATTATGTACATCTTTGAGATTCTTGGAACGGAGATGAAGTGCTCTAGAATGATTCGACATTACATCACAACACAAGACGGTCCACTTGGGGGTATGTATTTCCCTCTCTTGTTGTCTATAATATTCACCAAATTGAGAAGTGCTTTCAGAGTTTCTTGCCTTTCGTATTCATGTACATCTAAGGGATTCTTGGAACGGATGCCAATCACTCTTTGACCAACTAGATTGCTGAGTTTCTTGAATTTTGCATGTTTATCCAACAGGCCTTTGATTGTGAAATTGGGATCGTCGCAGTAAGTAAAAGCAACAATCATGTGTTCGGTGATCCCTTCGAAGAGCCGTTGCTGTAAGACGAACGTTATGTATGTTATACGAAATACATCGATATCCAAAACACCTTTTTGAATTAAACTATTTATTCGTATACGCATCAACACTGATCAAATATTTTAGATCTAATACTATTATATCTATATGTTATATTGGGAATGACTTGATTTAGAGCGCAGTGACAATACAGCGGAGTGGATGTCAATCACTGTGCATTGAATTTCAAAGGGACATACAAAATAGTGTGTGATACTTTCATAATCTAATGTGAATCAGTTCATGCAGAGTTGAGGGCGTACTCAGGATAACGTGACCAAGTTTAGAAAAAAAAATATGTGTTATTATAGGAACAATATGTTCTATATATTTGTATCAAGGAGACTACAATAAGATATTTTTCCCTGCAAGAGTCACATCATATTTCAACCGAACAACTGTTCCAAACAGATGTTGGTAATTATGAATGTTTGCAGGACAGAAAGTGTCTTTGCTCCTATGATATATGATGTCTTTGCCGATATGGTAACTACAATAGCATTTCATGTCAGAAATGCCACAGGAAGCAATGTTTTAGATTACTTTTCTAAGTTCTTAAGTGTTAGAACTTTAATATTACAGATGCTGGCTTTGAAAATGTTGACTCTTCCCCAAAATTTCTACAACCATATGGGCGATATTTATGTCACCTTAAAATGTCAAATGTTTAATGTCAAAATTTCATTCTTGTTATAGACAGTTACCTTTTCCTCTAGAAATCTTCACATCTTCTTTGAATATTCGGCATTTTCGTTTCGATATTAAAGAATTTTCATATTTTTATACGTTGTTTATCAGTTCTGAAAATTCCATAGCAATGCCATTGCCATAACAACCGCTGCTATGTCAACCGATGCAGCACTTGTAGGGATGACCTCCCCCTCCCCCTCCCTTAGTTACATAGATGTTGGTGTTGGAAAGAAAGACATTTCTCACTTAAATTGTTAACATGGATATATTGCATGGATATATATGCATTAGTATTTATCTTTTGGAGGCGTGTGGAATATTATCCTGGTACAAAACAGTGCTAATATACCAAACGACTGTATTTCAAAAGCTAAAATTTCATAAGAAGTTCGTAGGCCTACCTTCAACTTATTCAGCACCCTGTCTACGTCGTCAGGAAAATCGCTTCTCAAAACCCAGACAAATGCATGGACACCAGTTGACCATTCGCTCTTTATTTCTGATGTAGCTACTTTGCTGTGATGGTATGCATCGAGGAAACCCGGCGTATCATACACAATCAGGGTTTCGTTCTTTTCACCCATGACTTTGCAAGATGCCTTATCTAGTTTCTGTGTTACTCCACTAGAAGCATTGCTAACTTTGAAAAGATCTTGACCCGTTAGGTAATTGCCAACTGAAGATTTCCCTTGGCCAACTTTGCCAATAAGTAGAATAACTTTCCTTTCATCTTTACCCGTAACTGTGTCATGCTTCATGATGAGTCTTCCAAGGGCATCCGTTGCTTCTAAAAGACCCTGCAATAAATGACAGGTAAACTTAAGTTATTAATTGATAGACAGATAGATGGATCAAAGGATGGATGGATAGATGGCTGAGCGGATTGATGGTTGGATAGATAAATGAATAGATAATAATCATTACTCACTGCACATGATTTCACCTCTCCAAGATACGCCTGGAGCGTTGATAGTTCCCCACGTCTTTACCAACGTCTTTCGTATTTTTCAAGTCTTTCCTGAATTGTTTTAGTAGTAAATTGTAATCGTCCACAGTTTCCTCGGCATTAATTCCCACAAAGTCCTCCTTGACGTGGAATTTATTTTCTATTTTGGTAAATGCAGAACTTAAATCGTGGATGCTATCTAGTTGCGACTTGAACATTCTTCTGAGTTCCGAATCAAGACCTGCTGAACTCGTTAATAAATCGATTGTCTTCTTTGCCCCTTCTACGTCAAGTGATAACCGTTCACATTTCCTTTGGCTAAACTCATAATATCGTTTAAGCTTTGCTCCAGGCAAAGGTTCGAAATGAAACTAAATCAGAAAACAGGGAGAACGAAAATACTGTAATGGTTATTGGAATAAGAGTAATTAAGTTGGTTCATTACAAAAAAATAAGAATAAAAATAGTATTCTTGTATATATTAACAAATAGCCATCTTTCTAAGGATAAGAAACGTTTGTTACCGAACTGCAAATATTACAATAAATTACCAAATTATGTTTTCCCCTCGAAGACGGATATATTCATTTGAGTTGAAGCTGGCTATTTTAGAGAATATATTCGGTAAAACGTAGTGAAATGGCTTGTTAACATTTCGTGGTTAATAAAAAGTTAACAAAACTCTTACCGCAATAGGAGTCAAATTAGTTTCCTCATTTTCGTATTTGGAAATAAAACTCTTAACAATGTCCTTTTCCTTTGAGAAGCCGTTTATGGGTATCGAGGAAATAATGTGATGACTTAGCTGACTTTCAGTTGATTCAGAGTAGCTGTTCATTGATGCACTTAATTGTGCTTTTTGACTCAATGAACAAATGCCACTTTCCAAAATATTTTTCGCTCTGAAGTAATTGAAAAATGAAAGAAAAATATGGGTTTAGTGACTTTTATCTCATTCACTCATTTATGCCTAAAACCACACTTCTTGTAATACACAACCTATACTAATGAGCGGTTTCATCTTTTGATCATAACGTGTTTGTTGTCTTTGTTCATACCTATTCTTTTCATAAAGGAAATACATTGCAAATGCATTGAACAGATTATGAAAATAATTAAGTGTCATGAGCAACTGCCAGTATAGCAGTTGTCAGTAATACACAAGATAGACCTAAATATATA
>JAIPMN010006567.1:0-10828 GCA_020650975.1 Apostichopus californicus
TTTTTTCAAGAATCCTAGATCCACCCCTGGTTTAAGTCTTTAGCAACAGTAACAACTATAGGGCATGATCCAAAAGTTGGTTGGAATTGTTCTCTTTTTAAGGGGCACAGAATTGTTCTAGACAAGTGAAATTATATAGTTTTTCAGAGCTTGCTGACATCCATAGTCCAAGCTAGCTGACATCCATAGTCCACGCTAGCTGACATCCATAGTCCAAGCTAGCTGACAGTCATAGTCCAAGCTAGCTGACATACAAAGTCCAAGCTAGCTGACATCCATAGTCCAAGCTAGCTGACATCCATAGTCCAAGCTAGCTGTCATCCATAGTCCAAGCTAGCTGACATCCATAGTCCAAGCTAGCTGACATCCATAGTCCAAGCTAGCTGACATCCATAGTCCAAGCTAGCTGTCATCCATAGTCCAAGCTAGCTGACATCCATAGTCCAAGCTAGCTGACATCCGTAGTCCAAGCTAGCTGACATCCATTGTTCAAGCTAGCTGACATCCATAGTCCAAGCTAGCTGACATCCATTGTCCAAGCTAGCTGACATCCGTAGTCCAAGCTAGCTGACATCCATTGTTCAAGCTAGCTGTCATCCATAGTCCAAGCTAGCTGACATCCATAGTCCAAGCTAGCTGACATCCATAGTCCAAGCTAGCTGACATCCGTAGTCCAAGCTAGCTGACATCCATTGTCCAAGCTAGCTGTCATCCATAGTCCAAGCTAGCTGACATCCGTAGTCCAAGCTAGCTGACATCCGTAGTCCAAGCTAGCTGACATCCGTAGTCCAAGCTAGCTGACATCCGTAGTCCAAGCTAGCTGACAGTCATAGTCCAAGCTAGCTGACATCCATAGTCCAAGCTAGCTGACATCCGTAGTCCAAGCTAGCTGACATCCGTAGTCCAAGCTAGCTGACATCCGTAGTCCAAGCTAGCTGACAGTCATAGTCCAAGCTAGCTGACATCCATAGTCCAAGCTAGCTGACATCCGTAGTCCAAGCTAGCTGACATCCGTAGTCCAAGCTAGCTGACATCCGTAGTCCAAGCTAGCTGACAGTCATAGTCCAAGCTAGCTGACATCCATAGTCCAAGCTAGCTGACATCCATAGTCCAAGCTAGCTGACAGTCATAGTCCAAGCTAGCTGACATCCGTAGTCCAAGCTAGCTGTCATCCATAGTCCAAGCTAGCTGACATCCATAGTCCAAGCTAGCTGACATCCATAGTCCAAGCTAGCTGACATTCGTAGTCCAAGCTAGCTGTAATGATTCTAAGCATCCATTTTAATGGGTGGAGATCTGGTGGGTCATATGGCTCAGTCCTTACGGAAGCAAGTGGGTTGTGGGCCCTTAACGTTTACAGTTTCAAATGAGCTACTATCGACCTCCTAACCCTGAGGATTCAATGACATTTTAACTAAAACTCTGCAGAATGTTCCTGAAAATCTCCCTTGTTCCCATCCCACACCTCATACTGTACGACATTCACTTCAGTTTTACCTCTATATCATAACACACATACAAACACGATGATATTCATATTATTGTCACCTTTATATTTATATTTTCTCTGTAAAACCAAAGAAAGACAAAACAAATATCTTATATACAATATGAGTCCATAAAATAACAGACTATGTACCAAAGTTAAGGATGACTTTATCAAACCAAACAGTCTCTCTTTGGAATGGCTACAGCATTATGTAATGAATGAGAACAAACAGCTAAGATAAACAACAAATCATTTATCTATAATTATCTGTGGCAAAATTAGTAGAAATTAAAGTACTCCAAAGAGTAAACAATTACCTGTAAACTATATTATATCTTGGAGAAAGAGAAACCGTATAACAATTTGCACGTGTTCAAAGTGCAATGTTGCCAACCAAAATGTGGTATCAAATTATTAAAGGGGAAATTTAAGCACAATTTCATGTATGGAACTTTAAGTACATAATATTGACTGATTACATATGACTTAATGAACTTTAGTTTTACTCTCTAATAAAGAGGCTTATCCTCTGAAGAAGTATAAATGTTACTGTAAAGAAACTGAAATTGGCAGATCAAGCAATGCTTTTGAGATTGCTGGTACTGTGAATTTGAACTGACCTTAACCAACATAAGGATATCACATGATCCAAGAAATTAATGCAACAATTTAAACACTCGCCAAATCTGATACAGATCCAAGATTTTACTACTAAATACTGTTGCATTTATTTGTACACTTTTCACACATTAATATATATATTGATATGTGTGTGTGTGCTTTTCTATGCTTAAAGGGTGTGAAGACTCGCGCAAAAGCAAACGTCTAATGCCGGCAATCTGACCTAGTTTCGAATGAGGTGTAACAGAAGTGTTAGACACCACCATCGATCCCAGAAAATACACACACACAGCTTGCTACCATCGGTAATTAGACACTAGTGTACAGTCAGAACATGCAGCTGCGGTCAATACCCACAGCACAGTGTACAAACAATACAGCTTTGGACATCTCAGGTCCAGCTAAAGATAACAATTAGGTATCACGTTTCATTACTGTACTGTCTGCATTTTGTAACGCAAAGTTAACTTTTGCAGATGGCCGCACGCAGTTTGGGGCGAGTCTTCAATGCCTTTAAGTATGTATCCTTTCACACATTAATATATATGTGTGCTTTTGTATGCTTATTTACATATACTTTTCACACATTAATGTGCTTTTGTATGCTTTTTAACATATACTTTTCGCACATTAATATATGTGCTTTTGTATGCTTATTTACATATACTTTTCACACATTAATATATGGGTGGTTTTGTATGCTTAACTAGTATGTATACCTTTCACATTTAATTTTGAAGACCTGTGTATTTCATTTGGAGAGCCTTTACACTACATGATTCAGAATTCTATGGTCAATCCAGGTTTCTGCCAGGATTAAAATCTCTCATGATCCTGCTAAACAATATTTTCTGTACTTTACACCAGACATGGGGGATTGAAGTTTCCTGTTGATCACAAACCTCTTTATATTTCATCAGGAATTTAAGGTTCTAATTAGGCACTCAACTATAGCGGCATGAAAGCACATAATGATAGGAGAGTTTTTTATACCACTCCTTCCTCCATACTTGATGTTTCCAATGAGATGGACTGAAATTAGTACAGATAAGCTTTACCCCCCCCCCACCCTTTTCCTCCCCTCCCTCCCCCCACCTATCATTCCCCACTTTCAGGATACCCAACTGTAAGAAATACAGGTTTCCTTGTCTTGAACTTAATGGAAATAACACCTTGATAACACAGTTTAGGTGATCACCTTCAATATAATTCTTTAGGTTTACAAATTTATGGAATTAATACAAATATACTGTACATGAAAGGTTAATCTGTGATTCAATACTTTGAAAGATGTTTCAGTACATACAGTGGACCATCTAATATTTGGGGTATTTGCCAAGCAATGGATGACGAGCCTACACATTTTGGCCTCTTTCATGAATAAACATCAATATGATGTTAAAAGAGACACAAACCCAAGGATCATCGTTGGTCTTTGTGATAGAGATGACTTTTAGGAACATCTTCCCAAAATGGCTAATGGAAAATCTTAATCCACTGTGGAGATATCACAGATTTAATGATCCTTTTACACATAAGACTGAAGACTTGATCAAGTCTAAATATGACATCATAAGCCTAAGATGATGTATGGCTTTGTGTCTCCTTCAAGGAGTTGCTTCTTTGTAAACCTCCCAAACGGTCACCGTAAGAAGACAAATTGCTGTCCATATTCACTGTCGGTGTTAATTATTAACGATGATACCAAAACCAAGGCCGGTGTACATTACCAATATTTCTTAACAAGTTCCAGACTAGCTCTTCTAATTGGCTACTTTCAAATCTTCAGGCATCACTGGATGCTACTGCATACATAGTCGTTCATACATGTGTATTCATGCATGACATTAATTGCTATGACAACAGAGCCATGTTCGTATTCATGCATGACATTAATTGCTATGACAACAGAGCCATGTTCGTATACATGCATGACATTAATTGCCATGACAACAGAGCGGTGTTCAAGTTCAGAAACATTTTCAGGTCCTTCTGGATACGGTCTTGGAAACGCTTTCGATTTTCAAATCGACCCTCCGGTCCAGATGAATAATAGTGTTTGTGCCTGTCCGACATCTCCAGCCAAATTGCAGGCTCATTTGATGCTGATGAGAACTACAACTGTGGTGTACCCATGAACAACTTCTGGCAGTTTATAAGACTTGGTGTCCTCCATTAGCGTTAGATTTTCACGGCCGATCTCTCCATTGCCAAACAGCCCGAAGAGTGGCGTGTTGGGAAAACATTCACGGAATACTTGACTCTCCACGTTTTCTTCGCAGTAGTGGTTCAGTCCTCTGCCGATGCAGGCGAACATGAAGCCTATCGTCCGTCGTCCCTTTTCGAGATTGAGATTTTTTAAGGGAGCCAATTGTCTTTTAATGTCTGCCTTTGTAGTTACAAACTCGTTGAGAAGCACAGACGCTGCTTGAACATTAGCTCCGGAGAACACTAGCCCGCCCATACTCAACGGCCTGAAACAGAGGAAGAGAAACGATGAACGGCAAATCCGAGTGAAATTCAACATAAAGCAAAGACCGGTCATCCCTCCCGAGAAGGGAATACTTATGCACTTTGACATAACGAAATGTAAATTGCGAAAAATGGGCAAAATCTAATACACACATGCAAGACATGTATAGTAGCTTTTCTACTTTCTGTATCAAGCATATCATTTTCAGCTCTTTCATTTATACAAATAAAAATCCATACACCCGAAAATTGCTTAACAAAATGTGAGCTTACGGTAAATTATTCATTGTTCGAAAAGATGCATTATAAAAAGGCAAAACTATAAAACAAGGAGTGGAAGAGTCATTATCCACTACCGTTATCTACACATTAAAATAGTTCAAGTTGGTTCATTCTGTGCTAAAGTTGAACTTCAAGCAAACAGGTGTGATGTTGTACATTAATATAAGAAGGAAAATAGAAAGTACAGACCACACATGCATGATACATAAATTTAGAGAATACTTTCACAGGTTAAAACCTAAAAACATTTTTAAAAATTAAAAAAAAAAAAATCATTAATAACTTTTAATATTCTACCACTCCATTTATCATAGAGTGCTGTTCCCTCCCAAAAGGAAAATAATTCTTCAAAGTGACAGCCAGATATACCATATATTCTGTCATATGACACAATACAATAACATGATTATATTCCAGTTAAGAGTAGTTTACAGTACTATACACTTACTCCGATGTTTTAACCTTCCGTACCAAGGCCCCTGCGATGACCGGAACTTTGCCAAATTCTTGGTAGAAGGCTTTCTGCAAAGTTTCCGCCGTCCCCTGACAATAAAGGGGAGACATCCCTCCAAAGAGTAAGATACATTTGACTTCATCGGCGGCACATCCACCACATATTTCAGTCATCACATCCTGTGGGTATTTTTTTCTCAACTCTTTGCTGTGATTGGTTGTGCTGCTAAACTGACGAATTCTTACGTTCTCCATCTCCGGAAATAAGAGGCAGGAAATTCCGCCTTCGGACTCTGATTCCTCCAACAGCTTCAGGTCTCTCTTTGTTCCTTGATGAGAAGAACGGAACCGTTAAAAATATGAAAGGCCCACCACCCAGAGACAAGACTTTGAAAAGTGTCTGCTCATTGTCCCTAGATAATCTTGACCAATCTGAAGCAAGGTTTTGCCATGCAGCAAAACAGAACTTACTATACACTGGAAAGTGTACCAAGATTTAGTTTTAGTTTTCTTTATAAAAAGAGGAAAAAACTGGACAACCATTAAAAATATGTTTCACCTGCTTGAATATCAAATTGGTTACAGATATTTGTTATTTTTATAGTTACTGCAAATTTACATTTAAGTCATTATAAATCTCCTACTTTTGTTCAACTAGGACATACGCAACTGGCTATGATTCACGTATTTCTTCTTCTAAAGACAACAGGGTCACCAGAGAAAGATTAAAGAAATGTATTGTACTTTCAATAACTTTTCCATATTTGTATCTACTCAGCCCTTGCAGGATGAGAACAGGGCGAGTTGTAACGTACTGCAATAATGTATTGATAGGCTGGCTCTCTACAACAATCACAGTAACATGGGAAACACCCCCCACCCTCCCACCCAACCCTCAGCCTCCTGTCAGTTTTCATTGTGTTTCCTATTGAAAAAGTGACAACTCATGCAACCTTGCAGATTCTAAACATTGAATTTAATGCACAGTACAGACATTATCAGTCAGCCATACGTCAACACTTTACTACTGTAGAATTGGTATCGTTTAGCCTTGACACCTATTACTGATCCTCTTTAGCAACATGTCTTCAGTAATAAAACATTAATGACATTATCATCTCTTCCTATACTAGTAGGAAACTTTGAACATTAAAATCTGATACACAGCAACAATCAAATTGTGGCTTAATTCATGAAAACTATATATATACATTTTTTTTATAAATTGCTCTTAAGTTTTGAAGATACATATAATTACTTTTCAAGAGATCTTACAAGGAAACAAAAAACTGGAAGGTATTAAATATGAAAGAGCTTTGGAACCAAAGGGATTAATTCTTTGCCGCAGTACGACAAAATATAAACTTGACAATGATTAAGACTTAAGAACATTGCAGAGAGATGGTAAATAAGGCTTACCAAAAGTCCCTGGAGTATGCAAACTTAGTAACGTGCAACCTTCGGGTAATTTTGACCTTACGATGTCTGTAAGCTCTCGCAGGCCTCGACTGGAAGCATTGCTTTGGCTTCCATTGAATTTTGCACTCTCTTTCCATGAGAGAAACTCTGTGAAGAGAACAGCGTGCTTAGGAATGCTCGTCATGGTCTGAAACAGAAAAAAAATATAGATCTCTTGAAATGAAAATGATGGAAAGGGAATAAAAACAAGGATAATCTGATGCACGTAAGAATGTTGCCATTTGAACAGCCTTTGTTGGTGGAATTCGTTTTGGAAGGGGTGGGGTGGTGATTGGGGAGGAGGGGAAGGTAGGGGGAGGTATTTAAACCACTGGACTTACAAGGAAGCATATATAGTTTAACAACACTAAGGCTGCCTTGCTATAAACATTATAAATGATATAAATGAAACAGCCCACAATCTACTGTACGAGTTACTGCTCAGTATATGATGATCACTATGGTTTCCAACAAATGGTTTATTTTTTTTCCAACACAAGTTTCTATTCTCCAATAAGTGAATGATATATATATATGCTTTCAATTTAGGAATATAAATGTGTGGTGAGGAGTAAGTAGAGTTACATACTGTAGTTAAAAGACCTTGTAGAGAACTATGGGACTCATAGAAGCCTAAAGGAAACTACTGTAAATTATTGGAGATAAGATAATCAATTAAGATAGTAATTGAAACACAGATCTTACTCTGTACATAGAATCAATGTACTATAATGCATGACAGCTCATACAAGGTATAAAATATAACACACAAAAATCTTTGTACAGTAGTCACACTACGTGACCGAAGGAGCAATATTAAAGGTGATATTAAAGGTATGAGGCACCCAAGTTAACTCTTTCATATTTGGTATTGTGAGGAAAGTGCACAAGTTCCTTATTAGGAATTAAGATTAGGTGTACAGTACAATAGGGTACGCACTAGGTTACGCTAAAAGTGACATACACTAGTGAGATTTGCACTAATTACATGGTGTTTGTAGCTTTGTTGAGTTATGTATACGCACAATAGGTATCTTAGGAGACACACACTAGCCTACTAGGTATGACTGAGCGGTGTATAATAGGTAAGTTGATTGCTTCTCATATCATATATGTTAAATGACCAAACATGTGGACTCTCTTACACTAAACTTACGTTTTAAGTAAATTAAAAGTAATGTACATGTATACAACCAGTCATAAGCAGTTAAGTACCTTTAAGCACTCATTGAGATCCACCTCAAATGTGGCCATAGGATGAGCCTGTGAGTCACCACTGGGTAACATGCATGTGTTATCTTCTAGGCCATTCACACAAGACCAGCTCATCTCGTGTCTGTTTTTAATAAGTCTCTGAGATATCTTGTGCCAGGATTTGCAGACCCTGTTAAAAGCAAAAACACATATACCATCATAAATTAAATACAGAAGGGGCTCTGGCTGTTACAAAGAAGGTGTGACACTGTGATTGTTGAAGATGACTCCCGATTTATGGGGTCTAGGGTAACCACACCCCCCTCACCACCCACCCCCCCCAAGTTTACAGTACATGCAAGTAATCATAAAAATTACTTTTGGATTATTGTGTGTCATTGAGGGGGATTCCCTTCTGCTTTATTTTCATTGTGCTTTCAGTCAACTTTTCAATCTTGTTGTGTCACTGTCATCAATTAAGGAAATGGTGAAATTTTCACTACAGGCCTTTGAGAACTGAAATCAAGCACTCATTATGAAGAATTTCACAACACTGTACCTTGCACAACTACAGAGACATTTTGCTGGTAAATATGAAAGAAGGTTGGTAATGAACTCATGAGATTCAGTCATAATGAAAGCGGCCATTTCCATCCCTCCCTGGGAAAGTTCTTTCTCGACGACATCCATTTTAAGTTTGATCCACAGCCGACCTGCATGATAAGAGCAAACTGAGATGTTCAAATTAAAAACTACAGGAAGAAAATGTAAGATAATGTAATGATTGATTTATAAGTAAATTTGGTACATTTCCATCCAAAAACATTTCAAACATTGTTGACTGCTCGACGAATCAAGGTTCAGTGGTCTTGGCACTCTAAACATCCATGAAATGGTAGTTTTGGTTCTAATCCCTCTCTTAATTTACAAATACACAAGTGAACATTTCTCTAAGTTACATAATTAGGGACTTATTTATCAAGTATCATATAGCAACATTATGCTAATACAAAATGAGCCTGCACAGATGCAAGGTGTATAGCAGTTTTTTTGTATACAGAACTTCATACTATACCATGTTGGTTACTTCATGGGAAATTACCTTCACAAAGTAATGAACACTATTTTACTTAATTTCTAAGGCCTGTGCAACACGTGTATCATGACAATAGAACCACGAAACCTCTCTGTTAAGGTACATATGCAGTGAAAATATTGTGTCAATGTAACTTTGGACTGTGTTAATGGCCACCCCCCCCCCCCAACAACAGATAATGAAAAGTTTTCATCAACAGTGTCACTGTCAGGTGAACATGGGATAATTTGCCATGTTTCTTCATTAGTTGCAGAAGAAATAGTTATGGCTTGTGCAAGGTTATTTACTTGTTGTATCAACTAATATCATGTAGCCTTACCTTACATTCCTACCACTAGTTCAGCTGAACTGGAACCTTTGCCACAATTCCATTTCATTTGAAAATTGACTAGTTACCCAACCTGAAGTACATTTGCAGTATTACAAAATTATTTATGCATCAGTTTTTGGCCATGGCCTATGTGACAAGAATTTTTTTCATATAGCTTTTTCTATGATACAAATCAAGCGAAGTTAAGATTGTTATACTTATAGTCCTAACATTAGGCCTACCTGTTAGGCATTGGCCTTAAGTCAAATACAAAACAGTGAATTTGCATGGTTGACAGCTGAGCAATTTCCTGTTTGGCTTGACATATTCGTCACAAATTGGAATTGTGAGTACTGTGATGTACAGTACCAGTGTAGGCGTGGGCTTATGTCTTGGTCAGAATAACGTTTGTAATTTGGTTGCGAAACCTCACCTGTTTTTATCTCTACAACTGCGTGTCATCAAATTTCACCTGCTAATTGCTGTCACTAGCCTAGGACGTACTGTAAGGTATTTCTTCCTGTTAATTACAGTCTGAGTTTAGTGAGTTACATTACTTACGATCTCACACAACGCTTGCACGGTCAAGGTTCTATGTTATTGTAATACGCAATGTTGTTGTTGTCGATGAACAATTTGATGCTGGTCAGTACAGTCAGCTGGTAGCCTTGCTCAAGTCTATTGAACGCCAAAGAGGACAAAACAATTGTACATGTAAATTTAGCAGGTTGAACCACTGATCTCTACACTAAGTGTAGAGATCAGTGGGTTGAACTCACATTCACCTCCTCGTATGTGAGGAACGATTTCTAGGATGGGTGATTCCATTTTGGGGGTCGGTGATTTTGTTTTGTTTTGTTAACCTAACGTAATACGTCATCTCATCTCAGTCAGTACATAACCATATTATATTCTTTGCCAGTGCTAATTGACAGGAATTAAAAAGTAATCAGCATTTTAATAATATGGTTTGAGTGGAGGCAATTTAGTCATTATAACTTAGTTATTATCCTACCCAAAGTGTACTGAGCAAGTTGTTAGGATTCGGTAGTTTTGGTTTGGAAAAAGGGAAACTGAAGAAAGAAAGAAACCATTATTGATAACATTGTGAAATGTAATTCAGTCTTGTTTGGTATCATATCTGAACAGCAGCTTACCCAATTATCTTTTGGACACTTTTTCTGAGCATATGCATCGACTGATTATTAATATCAACACTATATGGCAGGGTGAGTTCTCTGTAAGCGCCCGGGCTAAATTCACTGCCATCGAAATATTTCAGTCCGTCCCATGGTTAAAAAACATATCAGCTCTTGCACCAGTCGGATATACCTACCACTAATATTTAATAAAGGGATGTGCTGCCGTGGGGTCATTGAAACCGGCTACCATGTACAGTAGGGTTGTCCTCCCAATCCCCACCCCAGCAAAAAATAAAAGCTTAGAAGAAAAG
>JAIPMN010006570.1:0-12287 GCA_020650975.1 Apostichopus californicus
TCCAAATTATGACCAAAAATATCTAACATGAAATAGAGTCTCAAATAAGCTATTGTAATACTTCTTGATCCTTGGGTCTCTATACTTAAATGTTCAAGCAATAGTAGCCATAGTAAAAAACCTTAAAAATAACAGGAGATATCATGAATTGGACTACTTGTGTGGGTTTATAATAGACTCAATGATAATCAATAACACCTAGATTTACTCATATGAACCTAAGAGCAACGAGAAGGTTTAATTTTTTTTGAATTTATGAAAAGACAGATTACCGTCAATATTTTAGCCGAGGTCATTGTAAATTAAGATCATGAGATATCATGAATTGGACTACTAATGTGTTATAATAGACTCAATGATAATCAATAACACCTTGATTTACTCATATGAACCTAAGAGCAACGAGATGGTTGAATTTTGAGATTTTATGAAAAAGACAGATTACCGTAAATATTTTAGCCGAGGTCATTGTAAATTAAGATCATGTGATATCATGAATTGGACTACTGCTGTGGGTTTATAATACACTCAATGATTAATGAATAATCAATAACACCTAGATTTACTCATATGAACCTAAGAGCAACGAGATGGTTGAATTTTGAGATTTTATGAAAAAGACAGATTACCGTAAATATTTTAGCCGAGGTCATTGTAAATTAAGATCATGTGATATCATGAACTGGACTACTGCTGTGGGTTTATAATACACTCAATGATAATGCATACCTCAAAACACCTTGGTTTTACTCAGTTGGGTTAAAAGTGTTCTCCAACTAAGAGTGAATACTGACTCTGTCAATGTGACCTAAAGTTTAATAAAAAAATAAATAAATAAACGCAAGTAATAGTCAAGTCACCAAATGTTTGACTTCATAAATGCTCCTAGAGCTCTACCGTAAAACCCCAGTAATAAAATAAAACCGATCTCCATCGTTTATAGTCGAGCTTCAAACATCCCTGCCCAAAGATCATTATTTCGTCTTAAAAAGTCTGTACTGATTGCTTACATCTGGAACTCACACGTTGCTCTGTAGATGACCAGCGGACAAGTGACCTCTGGCAAAATGGTGATCTGGAAGGAATAGATTAAACTGTAACTCCCAGTACTATAAAACACAGTAAATTAAACAGTTGTGCTTTGTAAGATGAAAATGCCAGTTCACGCACAGGAATACACTCAGACTTGACGGGCAAGTTAAGCGACCAAGCAAAGACATTTAGGTAGTACGACTTCATAATAGATTTTTACACGGGCCACACACACCATGCCATATTACTTTTGTAATTGAAAGGAGATGAAACCAGTAGGTTTATTTGCTTCAACAACAGCAACTCCCGAGCTTAGGTCTTTTTACTTCCGTGTAACTGTAGCTGGGACATTGAGAGACAGGTCAGGCCTGGGACAATGTCACTGGCCCCAAGCCCTCCTCCTACTTCCCCACACCATCCCCCAGCCACACCCCACCTTCCTTTTTTGAAGTCTTTTTTTGGCCTTAAGTATATTATGAAAGAATTGCTTCCATTATGCATTATCGCATATATATTCCCCCCCTCCAGCTCCCTCCAGCTACCCCCCCCCCACATTAATTGACTCCTGATCCTGGGGCTTGCAGCCTTTATGTACTGTGAGTATCGTATATGCTACATCCACATCATCCACATGTTGATATTTGCCTTGTCAATGGTTTACATTAAAGATGGACACAAAGTAGGGTAACCCCAACCCACACCTTAGTTGGTAAGGAACAGGAACTGTGATCCTGAGGTCATTGATTAAAACAAATCCCTTTTCTAGCAAACATTTCTTTGTGTCACAAGTCCCTCTTCTCTCTTATCAATTTACTTCAAAATTTACTCAAAAATATTAGGTTGTCGTTGACGACTGTACGTACCATTTTGATGACTTCCAACGCTCAGCAGACTGGAAAGCTTCGATAAGCTGGTGTTGCGACTGACCGGTTTGCTCCTGATGTTCTTTATCGGTCGTTCTGCCTTTACACTTTCTCGAGTACCGGACGGAGATGGTTTGACATTCCCCGATAATTTTGATATCAGAGCTTTCATCTTCTTTTCTTTCGTCTTTGAATCATCTCTACCTGTCGGTTTCTTCGGTTTATGTCTCTTAGTCGATCTAAAGTCAGCATCGCTAACGAGTTCATTTTCTCTGTCCCTTTTCTTGTCCTTCTTATGTTTCTTCTTTTTATGTTTTTTGGGTTTCCCTTTAAGCCGGTGTCCATCGCCGCTATGCTCCTCTCTGTCTCTTCCCACATCACTGTCTCTCCGCTTTTTGGCCTTTTTCGCTTTCTTCTTGTCCTTTGACTTCTTTTTCTTCTGTTTCTTCATCAGTGCTTTGAGTTCTTTAGGTCCCGGTAGGTCATTCTCTGTGGGTATCCATGACAACGTTGCCGTGTAGACGGGTCGGTCGTGTGACTCGTCCTCGCCAGCCTTGCTCTGTGAGTTTACTTTCTCCTCTTCTGTGGTTATCTGCTTCACACGTTTTGCTTTCTTTTTAGCTTGATGATCTAACCCATCTCTGACGCTGCTCTCACTCTGAGTGCTTGACTTCCCTGAAACCGTGGATGGAGGCATCGCTAATCTCTCGTTTCCCTCGCTGTCACTGTTGTCTATCGCAGGCCTCTCTTCCACTCTGCGTTGCGACTCACCGATGACGGCAGCCTCACTTTCTAATTGTTCATTCCCTCCGATCGGTTGATCTACGGTGGTCTCCGTACCGTTTCCTTGGTTTTCCGTATCTTCCCTGATCTTCTTCGTACGTCTCGCTTCATCTTTGGACTGATCTGAAACTTTCATTCTGTCTCCTTTCTTGTCTTTCCTCTTCCGTTTCCTCGCCTCTCGTCTGCCGTCGGTCTTGCTCGGCTTCATGTTCGTTTCGGATGTCGCGGGACCCACGTCGGTGTTTGATAACGAACCTTCGGTCAGGTCGCTGTACCAACTTTCTGCACTCTCTTTGGCCAACTGAACTCTTCTCTGAGTCTCGCTGTCGGACGTACTGCTGCCAGACGTGGTTATGATGTCCAGGTCGCATTCCAACGAAATTCGTTTGCAGGCCAGTAGTGCATCGCACAATCGGGGTATCAAGGGATAGAGCAGACTTATACCTGTCTGTGTCGTCACGCTGCGAGTGACCGCATCCGTTTGGCTCCACTGAGATGCGCGATGCCGTGAGGATGTCTCACCAGGCGTCACTCTTTCAGTGTTTGTATTTGTCTGTGCTTCGTCGCTTGAAAAACTGCCGTCGTCGGGGAGACATGTTTCCAGGGAGCTATCCCCCTCTGGCGTATCGTCCCTCACTTTCTTCGCGTTCCCCGTCGCTAACTTTGCTCGCTTCTTCCCCCTCTTTTGGGAAACATTCCGGCCCTCTAAATTTTCAGCGATGTTTTCTCGGTCCGGCTGACGACTCCCCGCAGTCGTAGCTTCTTCGTCTTCTACCGATACACTTAACTGGCTGAGAACCCGGTCGACCGTTGAATTTAAGAGTGCATCGCTACGACTTCCTTCGTCCTCGCTCGTGAACTCACAACCCTTGACTTTATCGTGATTCGTCTCCACCGTCTCTGGGATGGGGTCAAACGATCGGTTTCTCTCTTTGGTTTCATCGACAGAAGCTCCGATACCGTCTTGAAGTTCAGTCTCGGGGACCAGAACGTTTGCGACGATGGGAACATTGATATGGCCTCCCTGTCGTCTGCTGTCTCCCCTGACTTCTTGGAGTAATTTCTTGTTCAAATCTGCAGTGACAGGTGACGATTTTGCAACCCCTTCTGCCAATCTCTGCTTATTACTCGAGGAGACAATTTCTTCATCTTCACTATCAGATGATGTAATAAGAATCGAAGTTTCACCATCGTTCTCGGTTTTACTTCTAGTACGACCTTTCGTCAGACTACTACGAGATTTCTTCGAATACAAATTCCCGTTGGTCGTAGGTCCACTACGTTTATTACGACTCGATTTCAGAGATAAGTGTCTTGATTCCTTTACTCGATCTCGACCGGTTTTATGACTTGCTTGTCGGTGTCCTCCGAGGCTAACATCATGCTCTTGAATCTCTTTCTCCGTCTCAGTCGTATCGACGGCCCTCGTCTCTCCTCCTCTGATCATATTCGTATTCTCTCCCTCACTCGATTTATCATCACGATCAATTTTTCCCTTCAATTCAACAAGCTTCCTCTTTCTGATTCCTTCTGTCACTAGAGGCTCTTCTTCTGCTTTCATTTGCCGCGTCAGACGATCTCCTTTGAACGAGGGAAAAACAGTATCGAGCATGTCCTGGTCTTGAGTCTCTGGCACAACATCTTCTCCTTCCAATGAACTCTGCACATGGTCTTTCCGCCGGTGTATCTGTGCCGTCACCTCAAACGGAGCAGTCGAGGGTATGTCTTCTTCTTCTGCATCTCCATCCTCCTGCGACAGATCTGTTACGGATGACTTTGTCTTCTCTCCGATTACGCCATCGCTGCTTTCGACATCCCTCTGCCTCTTGTCGATCACTGCTCCTTCCTGGCTTTGGGGTTGACCGTTGGAGAGAGACTCTACGCCGTCTTCGATCATCCGCAGAATCTCGGAGTAGTCCTCCTCGGACGGTTCCTCCTGCAGAGTCTGAGATAAAGCCTGCGACTCTAGTGAGGATGACTGGGAGGGACTCTTGAGTTTCCTCTGGACCATCTTCTGCCTGTAACTGTCCAGGGTTCTCCTCTGCTTCTCACTTCCAAACACTTGGCTGAATCTCTTCCTACGATAAGCATGTGAAAGATGGAAAGGTTTCTTGCCTTTCTCGCTCGCGTTGTGAACCGTCGCCTGCTCTTTATGCGACGGTTTCGTCTTCGTTTGTGCCCGGAGTAGTCTATGATTCCTCATTTGAGCTTTGTCGCAATCACCACCTCCTGAAGTAGAAGGATTTTTCTTCTCTCTCTCTTGCGCTGGGTCCATCTGAGTAAAGACACCATGTGATAATATGTGACTACTGTTATCTGCTGTGGATTTTATGTCATTTTCCTCAAAAGTTACCCTGGATGCTCTATCATCCACAACTTTATCCAGAGTGTGATCAGCAGTATTTCTGTCGCTCGATTGCAAACTGTTAGTACCGTGTCTGCGTCGGGCTCGCTTGTGTTTTTTCCGCCTATTAGACACCTTGCCATCAATCATCGTAGCAGATGCATCCTGAAAATCCTTTTCGGTCGGGATCCACTCGACGCTGTCACCGGTCCAGGAGTACAATATTCGTTTCTTCTGTCTTTCCATGATTGGCTTGCATCGGTTGATTACATCAATGGAATCTGCAGTGATTCAGAATGTACATATATAGATATAACATATCAACATATATCATACAACTAGGTAACTGAACAGTGCAATACCTTATATACTTCAATTGCTGTCACTTTGTAACGTACACTTATGTGCTACAACTTTGGAGGATTGTCAAACACATTAAGAGTTAAATGGCATGGTGAAATCATTCTCTGACTTGCAAGTGTAAAGAAACACAAGATTTTGACTAGTATTAAATATTCCCTGATTTTGGCAGTTGATCAAAGCATCACATACAAAATATGATAGTAATATAATACACTTCACAGTAATTGACAAGGATGTTTGTACTTTGTAGAAGGGCAATATGGCATATGGTGCAATATTAGAATGGCCATATATGATGGTGCCTGCACCATCTTTCATTTTTGGTGTGGCCTTATGAAAAAGAAACATTCGCCAACCTATATGATGACGGCCTGAATAACATTTTGCAGTTAACAAGTTCCCTTCAATCACATTATTACATGATGAGGTATTTCTTTCCCTCAGGAATTAGCCATTTTGTTGTTAAATGGAGTTATCTTTATAAACACAGGCCTTGATTTATAAAAAATCCAGGAGAGTAGTAAATTGCTCTCCTGGGACCACCAATGCATTCAAATTGCTCTCCTGGACAAAATCACCATCATCTTTTTGGTCTCCTGGGGGGTTTCAGGAGAGCGTTTTGCTCTCCTCAAAATATGCAGGGCCAATGCAGGCCCAGTAAGTACTCTTTATCATGTGAGGCATGAAGAGAAATAGAGTATATTATTTTGAGCTCCTGCAGTTGAGTTGTTTAAAGTTCAATATTGACAAACCATGTGAATTTACTTTACACTTACAGTATTCAGAGTGAAAACACTATCATTTGAAAATTCAGATGATACTTGTACATAGAAAATATCAGTATAGGCTCCAAATTTACCTATACTACAGTGTGTTAGGCTGTAAGTTTCACCATCTCCTCGTTACTATACCGGAGTCTGACTGATGCTACGTGACTCATATAAACGTACGAATGGGACAATAAACTGTATAGCTCCAGGTGGTTCAGATCGGAATAACCGAAGATACTCTGAATGTTGAAGCGAGTGACCGTACGCAGAGCTTGTGGTGTGTGAGGTGCGCTGTTTCATTGCTCTCCTTAGGGAATTGAGGAGAGTATTGGGCGTAAGTAACATTTTAGGAGCGCTGTGAAATGCTCTCGCGGATCGAATTTAAGGAGCGCGGAGGAGCGCAATTGCGCTGGCGCTCCTTATAAATCAAGGCCTGTAAACAAGTAAACTAGGAAACCGGCTTCAGGCTTATTAATCACTCTCAGCTGAGCTGTCAGATTTTGAATCCCACTCCAAATTTACATGACTTGTATTATTACTCTCAAGAGTCAATAAGTACTGTTACAGACTCTATCAATTCCACAACCTATTTTGTCCTACTCAAACCACCATTACTCATGTTTGGAAATGTACTCACTCAAATCAAGTACAGCAACAAGATGATTCATAAATCTACGACTGAAGATCGACCATATCATTGGTTGAAGGGCTGATCAATTTTCTGGACAAAAAAAGGAAGGATTTAAAAGAAATTAGAAGCAAACAATTGATATAGTCAGCAATAAATTAACTTATTTCTTTGCACTTGTAGTGACCGCACTGCAAGCGAGCCTATATTTTCCCTCTCGCAAAGTGGAACAGCCTATGTATTTTGTTTACAAGCATTCTGTTGCCCAACTTTCTTGCTTATCTCCAATCCCATTTATAATAAACTTGAACAAAGAGGACCAGTGTCCAACGAGAGAAAGTTTTGGGGTTATAAGTTCAAGTGTACAGCGACATCTTTTATCAGTCACTTGGTTCAGTGAATTGGTCAGCGAAGGTTGTTTTCTAAGCCGTAATATTACTTCAGCACTACAATATATACCATCGCCTACACTACAGCGATAGCTGGCTAAAAAGGCCGATACTTCATATTTTCTTCGTATATTCTTCGGGAATCCACCGGACATTTTATGTGTGGGATGTAGCAATGCAACCCACCAATTACTAGCGGATTCAGTTATTCAATTATTCAATATTAAGGATTATTTCATATATACGGATCTGTCTTGGAACTGGCAGTTCAAGTTCCCTGGACCGACGCAAGGAGGGTTAAACTAGACAGAACTATTATTAGAGGTTAGTAGTATTTATTTATTATTATTAACAAGACCTCTAAATTGGTGACCCCGACGTGATAGTTTAATTCTTCCTTGTGGGTTTATCAGGATATTGACTGCGCAAACGAACAGCTCATCCAGTACAATTTGTATAGTCACATGACATTTCATAATTTACTAGCTTATATACTCGCTTAGAATATCGGTCAAACCCGGCATGAACATTCATTTTCTATTCGTGGCGGATTCTCGTTCATATTCATTCGAGCGTTATTCATTACCAGCGAGTTACGACATAAACATAGACTATATTATTAAACGGGGAGCTACAGTCCAAGATTTATTATCACCGACATTATCCAGGCTCCGACATTATATCAGTGATAGTTGGGTAATAGTTAAAGTAGCTGCAGGCATCAACAATCTCACAGAATTTTCTAGTCGGGACTCCAGGGGAAAGCGCGCCCTCAAGCCATCTCGCGTAACATCGTATGAGCTTTTCAACGAGTTAGAACGTTTCAAACATTGCGTACTCGCCACACACCCCAAGTCTATCGTATCATTCGCCACTATTCCACCTGCGTCGTTCTTGAAATTCCAACAGTATAGGAACTTACGATCGCCCATTTTCACGGCAGCCGAACTATCTACATTCCAACATCAGCACAATATAACAATTGACGCAATCAATCGGCAAATTAAGGAGTACAATCGTAACGCACCGAACATCATTCAGCCTTGGAATTTGTCTTGGCACACATCTATCCGCAAAGCCGACAAACGCCGATCCCGCTCCGGTCGTCCACTGCGTAGAATTCGAAACAATTTCACACACTTATATGACAGTCTACACGCGATTTCATCGATCAAGCGTAAGTGGCATATAGAGCTGGTCAAATCGTTCAGCAAGGAATTACAAGCACTTCAATATTTAAATTAGGCTGTATATCCTTAATATTCTATAACATTTCATGTAACTAAATTGTATATGTCATCATGACCGATCCAGAGAAAAAAACCGAAACCCAGTCAAGACTCGCTGCAGTTAGTTTGAAACTACCCCTCTTTTGGCCAAACGATCAGACCATATGGTTCGCACAGGTCGAAGCGCAGTTTACCACGCGTGGCATTACGTCAGAACAGATGCAATACGCATACGTTGTCGCCTCTCTTCAGCCCGAGATAGCACAGGAATTAGGGATTTATTGTTGCACACGCCCGCCAACCAACTGTATTCTACATTGAAGTCCGAGCTAATTAAGCGAACAAGTGCGTCGGAACAAAGGCGGCTACATCAACTACTCATATCAGAGGAACTTGGCGATCGCAAACCGTCACAACTATTACGGCGCATGCGCCAGCTTCTCGGGGATAGCAAATTAGAGGACAATTTCCTCCGCCAGCTGTTCTTACAGCAACTAGCGACTAATGTGCAGCTTATTCTAGCAACCACTAGCGAGACAATCGAGGTTGAGCAACTTGCAGTCATTGCAGACAAAATCATGGAAGTAACCCCGTCTGTCCATCAGGTCTCGACCATTGCACCTACCCCTACGGTTAATTCTGTCAATGCCCCTTCTTCAGAGATGGCAGAATTGAGGGAAATGGTCGCAGCTCTCACACTAAAAGTGGAGGCCCTAGGTAGGCAGCAAGGTTGAAGGTAACCGAACCAATAGGAGCCGGTCTAAACCGAGGGATGGTAAGTCATCCCAACGACGAACAAGGTCTCCGTCTTCTGAGCGTTCCCATGCTGGATCTCAGTGTTGGTACCACTGGCAATATGGTGCTGCAGCGGAGAAATGTACACCACCATGTAACTTTCAGACATCCGGTAGCCAAAACAAGTCCCCAAACTCAACAGCCAGCGATTAGGAACGACGAATCGTCATGGCGCATCACCCAGCAGTCGTTTATTTTATATCACTGACCGCCGGACAGGTTCCAGATTTTTAGTTGACACCGGGGCTGAGGTGAGCGTCTTTCCTGCGAAAAAAGTGGAAAAAGGGAAACAGCCATTGTTTACCTTAAATGCCGCAAACCAGACACCCATCTCTGCCTTTGGTGAGAGGTCATTTACACTCGACATTGGTCTACGACGCGTTTATTGCTGGGTCTTCATACTAGCCGATGTAGCATCGCCATTACTAGGTGCTGATTTCCTCGCTCACTTTTCATTAGCCGTGGACGTCAAACATCGCAAGCTAATCGATCTCGAAACATCGCTCAGCGTAAACGTGCGAACTTCAACAGACACGTCGCCGAGTCCGTCTTACCGTATCTCCAATCTACAATCGCAGTATCACGCGTTACTCAACACGTATCCGGACATCACCAGACCATGCTACAAGGAAACGGCAATCAAGCATAACATTACCCATCACTATTACAAAGGGTACCCCTGTATTCGCACGGCCTCGTAGATTAGTGTCGGACAAATATCGGATTGCGAAAGACGAATTCGAACACATGATCCAACTAGGAATCGTCAGGCCCTCAGAGAGCTGTTGGCCTTCACCCCTCCACATGGCTCCTAAGAAGTCTGGTGACTGGCGTCCATGTGGTGACTACCGGGCCCTCAACAATTCAACCGTGCCCGATAGGTACCCCATACCACATATTCATGACTTTACATCTTCTCTCCATGGTAAAACCATTTTCTCCAAGATTGACCTTGTAAGAGCTTATCATCAGATACCTGTCGAGCCAGATGACGTTCCCAAAACTGCCATCACTACCCCATTTGGCATGTTCGAATTTGTGAGAATGCCATTCGGTCTCAGGAATAGTGCCCAGACATTTCAGGGTTTCATCAACCAAGTATTACGAGGCCTCCCATTCGTATATCCGTACATCGATGACCTGCTCATCGCTAGTTCTTAACATGAAGAGCACTACGATCATCTGCGACAACACTTCGATCGCCTTCATGAACACGGAATAGTAATCAATCCTTCGAAGAGCATTTTCGGCGTTTCATCTCATGATTTTCTAGGACATCACGTCGATGCAAGTGGCATTACTCCATTAACAGACAAAGTCAAAGCAGTCACTGACTTTCCGCCACCTGATACACTCCGCAAGTTACGAGAGTTTCTGGGGCTTGTTAATTTCTATAGACGGTTTATTCCAAACTGTGCTATCATCATTCAACCTCTGACTGATCTCTTACGAACTAATCTTAAGAACATGCCTATCAACTTGACGGATATTCAGTTACAGGCATTTTCAAACGTCAAAGCTTCACTTGCACAATCTACTCTTCTCAATCATCTACACCCTACCACCCAGCTCTGTCTGATGGTGGACGCTTCGGACGTAGCTGTAGGTGGGGTTCTTCAGCAGTTAGTGGGAGGTAACTGGGAGCCAATCGCATTCTTTTCGAAGCGCCTACAGAAAGCGGAAACTCGTTACAGCACATTCGGTCGCGAGTTATTGGCTGTATCTCACCATTCGCTACTTTCGTCATCTTCTAGAAGGTAGACAATTTCACGTCTTATCAGATCATAAGCCACTTACATATTCATTCTTGACTAGTCCTGACAGGTACTCACTACGAGAAATTCGTCATTTGTATTTCGTCTCACAGTTTACTACGGACATACGTCATATCAAAGGTAAAGATAGCGTTGTAGCAGATGCCTTATTTCGAAGCACAATCAACACAGTCAGTGCTTCGAATATAGATTTTCAAGCAATATCAGCGGAACAGGAAGTCGACGAAGAGCTCAGCAAGCTACGCCAGTCGTCGACTTTGCAATTTAAAGAAGTTCCGTTACCGTCATCTCAAGGTACCATCACTTGTGACATCTCTACAGGCACATCCAGACCATATGTGCCACAAAGATTTCGTCGTGCAGTTTTCGACTCCCTGCATGCTTTATCTCATCCAGGCATTCGGGCAACACAACATCTCATCACTAAACGTTTCGTGTGGCCCGGTATCAATCGAGACGTTCGTGAACGGACTCGCTCATGCATCAGCAGGCCAAGGTACATCGCCACAACGTGGCACCGTTAGGTACCTTTGTAACACCTAATGCACGTTTCGAACACATTCATATTGACATTGTAGGACCACTTCCACCATCAAACGGATATATACGTACCTTCTTACTATAGTTGATCGTTTCTCTCGATGGCCGGAAGCTGTACCTATCAGTGACATCACCGCTGAAACAGTAGCCAAGGCATTCATTCAGCGATGGGTCGCTATATTTGGAGTACCAAGTGTTATCACTACAGACAGGGGATCGCAATTTGAATCATCACTATTCAGAGAGCTCAGTCGCATGCTCGGTTCGAAACGCATTCGCACAACTTCATACCATCCTACAGCGAACGGTTTAGTAGAGCGCTTTCATCGACAGCTCAAAGCCTCGCTCAAAGCGCAGCCGGATTCTACAAACTGGACAGAAGCCCTTCGCTTGCGCTCCTAGGTATCCGCGCCACGGTTAAAGCCGACCTTAACTGCTCCGCTGCAAAACTAGTTTTTGGTGCTCCACTAACATTGCCATGCGAACTAGTAACACCCATTGACACTCCTGACGGACCCGAGTAAATATTCAGATCGCTTAAAGCAGCATATGGCAAATCTACGTCCAGCAATAACTAGGCCGTCACGTCACACCAGCCAGTTAGACAAGAATCTACAAACTTGTACACATGTGTGGGTTCGCACCGACGCAGTTCGTAAGTCGCTACAGTCCCCGTACGGATCGGGTCACTTTCCGCCATCGTTACATTCCGCCATAACTTACCGCCACAGTTTTCGTGACTTTCCGCCATGGCTCCGTCATGGCGGAAAGTCACG